>JAGFZM010001713.1:397769-456851 GCA_017657215.1 Limnothrissa miodon | reverse complement strand
GCCCGGTCTGGATGTTCCGGTCGAAAAGAAGGGGGTGTTTAGTGTGCTTGCAACTTTTATATGAGCTGCCTTTTTCAGAGCTCGCGAGCGCGCGAGCTGCAGGCAGCTGCAAAGTTGCTAGCTCCCTTTTTTCAAAAGGGTTGGTTTTAGTTATGCTCAGCTTGCGTGCAACTGGGGTTGTGATATCTCAATTGTGTGTCGTCGGGACTCTTCGGAGAACCGAAGCTACGAAAGTAGCGAGACGTTTCTCTACCTCTAGACCATTCGTTTTTGAATTTGTCTACAGCAAAGCATGACAAAATAAACTAACTGACATTTGTATGTGGATATTAATTTAAATATTAAGATCATATAGAATGTTGGAGAAAAATAATTAGCCTACTTTTACCTCAGATTGAGTACAGACCTAAAAAAGTCACAATGACAAATACAAACAACACCCAAACCCACACCCAGTTGCAGGAACATTGGTAAAACACATAGGCCAACATATCTCGACAAATAGTATTTTTTTTTTTTTGCCTCAGCAACAATACAGTTTGAACGATGACTGAAATGGTTGCTGTACAATTTTCTTTTCTGAACGACTGTTTGATTGCTGAACTATTTTCTTTGGTTACTCACCAGCTCGAGAAAAGCTAATTCCTTTATTACTTGCTAGTTCAGCTGTCATTTATTGTGGTTGTTATAGTTACCATTTTTAAAGAGCATTCATTTGGAATGGTGATTAAAGTTTTTTTGCCAGATTGACTTCATAGGTGTCTCGTTATCAGTGAAAAACACCATGTCTGTCAATTAGAAAGCAGTATTTTATTTCTCCAGATGATAGTGGAATAACAAAGGGCTTTAAATGAGTCATGGCTCTGAGTTATTTCATTAGGCTAGGTGAGGCATATTAGAGGGCGTCAGCAATTGTACACTGCTTCAGGGCTCCTTCAGGGACTCTGCTTCAGAGCTTGTAAACTTCCAGTGCTGCCGGAATCACTTTGCAGCTTCTGTGCGTGTGTGTGTGTGTGTGCGTGAGTGAGCAAGAAACTAAGGGAGGAAAAGACAGACAGTGCCAAGTGGAACAATCTCTCAGCAAAGGGTGGCAGTGTCGTTGCTTGCTGACAAGATGCTTTACATTCTGAAGTGGGTTGTGATGTTGCCAATACAGTATGTAGTCTGTAAGGAATAATCCAATAAATGTCTAAGCAATCAATCTTTTTATCCAAAGCAATAGAGTGAACACAAAAAGAAATGACCATAATAATCAAAGGTTTACTGTGATAAGGAGAAGACTTTGAGTGTGTGTGTGTGTGTGTGTGTGTGTGTGTGTGTGTGTGGGGGGGGGGGGTGGGGGGGGGGGGGGGGGGGGGGGGGGGGTGGAGGGAAGAGTGAGTGAGGTCACCAGTGTCTGTGTTGTAGAAGAACGAAAGATAGACATATTGAGAGTGGGAGAAATAGGAAACAAGCCGATCGGCGTATCTAGGACAAACAACTAGGACAGATGTGCTTTGCTCGGCAGCGGCTGTGAAATCTGACTAGTCACCCTGTTTTCCACAAGCTGCAAGCACCATGGCAAAACAAAGAGCTCAGCACTCAACTGGTAACAAGAAAGCCCCCCCTGGATTAATTTGCGCAGTGCTTAGCGCATCACATTTAGCTACATCCCATCGCTTAAGGGGCACCCTACCCGCTTGCGTAGACCCGCCTGCCCGCTGTTGTTCCCTACGTAAAGCAGATGAGAGCAGAGGCAGAGCAAAGGCTGCTCATTTGTTGAGAGCTAATGTGGAGACAGAGCATGCCCTCATCTTTACGGTACCATAAACACAACACCATCTTGCACTCAGTCGAGCGCAGTCGACTCAGTGCTATCAAGAATTTGTGTGGGGGGAGTACAACGAGCTTAGCAAGCAGCATGCTATAGATCTTTTAAGATTCTTACTTTTTTTTTCTTTTCCTTCTACTTCTTAAGACAGGAATGCGGTACAGAAACGTTGTGGATTTTCCCTTTCTCCCTAAGCGCGGGGAACAGCATCATTAATCAGAGATAGTCACAGCCATGCATGTATCCCACCAGCCCACGCATACTTTATGTGTGCTCAAATGATATCAGCATGGGCAGATTGGAGAGCCAGCCAATCCTAGACATCCTAGAATCCTATGTATTACAAATGCACTCTTTAAAGCCTCTACTGTATGTGTAGGATCGTATCAGAATTCCCCATCTATCGGCGAAGTGGTATACTGCATACGTTTGAATAAAATGTATTAGCCCTCCCCTTCCCACAATCCTAATTTCTTGCTACGGAGGCCGAACGCTCGCTCGCTCGCTCTTATCTCAGTTTCTGCTACTCAGTCTCTGAGCGGAAACGCGAAAGGCGGAGCTGAATATACGATACTGCTCTCCCCTACAAGAACCCGTACTTTTGAAAATGGCGGCGCAAAATGGATATTCTTCTTTGGTCCCCAGCCATATCTATATATAAATGAAAATTTCCAAGTTTACCGGAACACTACAATTTATTCATGGAGGTAATTACCATCGTTTTACAAAAAATATATTTTTGATAATAGACGAAGATAAATAGAAGATAAATCCTACACATAGAGGCTTTAATTCATACTCATCTGTAACCCATATGCTATGTACAGGTCATTTAGAAGGGCAGAGAAGTTTGTTTGTTATGTTTATGGAATCAAATAAATGTCAATAATATTGTGTACTTTAAAGAGGCACTCAGTAAGTCTGTTTTTTAACCCTGCATTAAACGCCACAAACCTGTATGGGAAGCTCTGTACAGTTAGCTGTATTGCTGTAGTGTACACTCCCTCAGAAGTTGCAAGTTCCGTATTCACTACACAGGGCTGTACAGCGGTGCGTTCAATCGCTGTTTGCTACACAACAGACTAGTCTAACAGAAAAAATGATTTCTAAGCGATTTTATGACCACAAAAATGGTCGCATAAACTTACTGAGTGCCTCTTTAAAGCTGCAGCTATAAAACTTTTTCACACATGTTCAGGACAAATGTTTTTACGTTTTTTTCAAGGCCACACACAAACTAACCCCACAGCTAAAAAAGACTGCTCTACACATTTGCAAGTCATATTCTCAAAGACATTTTCACACATGATCAAAATATTTCTACAAGTTTCCTTGCACAAGTGCAGAACTTTTTTGTTACTGGTACTTATTATTGACATTAATTACATTCCATGAAAATAATCCGGTAGAAATTCAGTAGCACAACCGAATAATGCATTTGTCAAAGAAGTTTTAGGAGAACTTGTGTATTGCTAAATCATAAAATATGTTTGTGGGGAAAAAAATGTGTGCAGATCTGCTATCACAGCTGACTTTAACTGTTGCAGTTAGATGCCTGCCTGCTTAGTGATTCACAGCCACACTCAGTCATGCGCTGTGTGTATCGCCAGAGGGACTAGTCGCTCGCTGCTCCCTACGGAGCTTTCTAAAGCACTGCACCTTCACATGTCCACACCCCACCCCACCCTATCCCTTGCCTCACCTTTCCTCCCTCTTGGAAGGATTTGCGCTGGCTGATGTACACCTGTCTCATCAAAGAAACCCTAGACGTTTTTTCCTCTCTGACCTCGGTCCTTCCCTCTCTTACTGTCTCTTCCTCTCTCCATCTCCATCACTTTCTCGCTTGCCGTGCCCAGCTGTAAAATCCAGCACATGCTCCTTCGCATCGCTAGTTAGAACATAAACAGCCTGATATGGAATGTATTAACGCTGGTAAATGTATTCAAATTTATGGAAAATCTAAAGTCCACAGGAGATGGATACAAACCTTGGCAGAATACTAATTAGATGTATATTTAATGATGCAATGGGAACTTGGCTATGATTCGCTGAGTCTGACGGAGATTATTAAGCACAGATTTGTAACAGTCTTAGATGAACTCATAGATACAGCCCAAGTTGTATGGGAGTGTTTGGGTATTTAGCTAATTACTTCTACAGTTGTTTATTTGTTTGTTTGTAGTGCAACTGCCTGTGCCCGGGTGTTCATGATCACACAGCAGTGGATGCATTCTAAGTCAGTATTGAATATGAGCATCGGACTGTTTACTGTGCCCAGTTGGAGTTTGGATATTACTGAGTTGATATTCATATTTTATGAGACTGCTCTGCTTACATCTGAACCACAGGTTTGCCAAGGGAACTTGAAGCGGTAAGCCAATTAGCACCACGCTAGGTAAGTCATGCCTCTGTGCACATCAACAAAAAATATTGTAGTATGCCTCTCTGGCCCCTGCTCCCAACTGCTCGCATGTAGTTTACATTCAACTTCGCATATGAGGGACACATGCAGAGATGAAGAGTTCTGGACTTGAATGGGAAGTATGTGGCTTTTAATGATTCTTTCCTGTGCAAACATGTAGAACAGAAGTTCAGCAGCACACTCAAGAACCTTTGCTATCATCTTGTTACAAATTAATGATTAAGATAATTGATGCAGCGAAGCTGCAGAACCCACTGTGTTTCTATGCATTTTATTATTCAGCTTTCTTCTGTATTGGGGTCCCATAGCAACCAATAGAACTGTAGGCCTATAGTAAAAAGTTGTGAAATTTTGCACACTTATTGGGGACAGTCAACTATAGATCTATAGATAACTTTTGACCAGAGGTGGAAAATCAAGTAAAAATCCAGGTTCAGAAAGTAAAAACCCTGCCATATTTTCCTTCTAACACAGGTGACTTCAGTGAGTAGCTGATCTACCTGTCTTGAATGTTCATTACCATCAGCTGTGTTAGAAGGAAAACATGGCAGGGTTTTTACTTTCTGAACCTGGATTTTTACTTGATTTTCCACCTCTGCTTTGACCCACATACCCAACAGGTACTGTTCCTTGGGTAAAGCCAAGTTTAACGCACCCTATGACAGGGTTTCAGTTGCTGCCATATAGGATTTTGTCAAATATAACAGTAAATATCCAGAGGATGTTTAACAGTGTTGAAATTCTAAAGTTTTTGCCTGTCACAACTAAACAAAAACAGGAAGTGAGATCATATCTCAGGAACAGTTTGACATTCTAAGATTAAACTTGGTACATAGGCTTATGAACCAATCCTGAGGACGCTCACTAAATATAATAAATAATAAATAAATATATTGATAAATTGATTTATTATTGACTTACTTTCCCATTTTGAGGCCAGAATAATAATTTGGTGACCATTGACCTCTTCCTGCTTGACCCCCACATTGCTGCTTGGAGCTATATCAATAATAGAATTTTAACTTTTTGTCAACCATTATATTGTTCTGTCATCATTACAATGTAGTGTAATACATTTTCTCCCATTCTTCCATTAAATGTACTGTATGATAAATCCACAGGTAGCTGTATTGACCTTGACTTGCTGTGACATGCATGCTCCACACAATTCTGTTCACTCAAGCCATACCACACACTCTAGACTTTATTCTGGTCTAGTTGTCATTCAATGAACTTTGAAAGTCACCTTCATCCGATGGTCAAATACACTAGAGCCAACATTGCATCTCACTTCCTTAATGACTCATTTGTGTAACCAGCAATGAGGTCATAATCAGCATCACTGTTATAAATCGTGGATGCTTCAAAAAGTGCACTATTTTATATTACCTTCACATATTTAGGCCTGTGGTGTTTTTACTGTTGTTAGCACAGTATGCACAGCTTGCCTCTCAATTTATGGACAAGGACTCAGCAACACTGGTGTAATAATTATTAAAGTTGTAGAGGGATCTCTGTAGTCAAAGAACAGCAAAATCCCAATATACTATTGTAAACAGAAAGACAAGCTGCTCTTCCAAATAATTCATGGAGGATTTGCATTGGATTAATTCTAGGGGGGCAAAGACAGCTACTTTTTCAGCCACAACAGGTGAGTTTACCAAAACAAGAATTTCTATAATAGAATTCAATAATTCGATAATTTCTTGCTGCTGCTTTCAAATGTTATGGTATGAAAACTGGACCCTCTTGAGCTATAGAGAATCATTCATTCATCATGGTTCACAGACGCAGAATGTACAAATCAGTAATTGCCACAAAAGCTTTTGCAGTATAGACAGCTGTGTCCCAGTAATGGCCTTTTTTCCTAAGAGCAACTATAAGAGAAATGTGAGATAAGTAAACAAAGCCAAACAGCCCCTATTGATCTAAACATTTTCACACACAGTACACAATGCATGCATATTTGCCCAAGCAAGTAATAATGATAATGCTGGAAGAGAGGCAGCTCTTCTTATTATCCCTGTGGAGATTTCTCCTCTCAGACAGATAAAACAGCACAGCAGATGAAAATAATGGCGTTCAACCCAATTAATTGGCATTACGATACATGAATTGAATCCATTTTGAAAATGTGTATGTGTATATATGTTGTTATTTTGGAAGGCATTTTGCTTTGCATACTCTACAGAACAAAGGTGCATGGATATTATCTGCCTTCATACATATACAGCATATAGCCTCTTGCCTGCTGGTAATATATCAAGCCTCAGCAAGCCACTGTGGAAAGTTAAAATGGATTCGGGCATGGCTTTTGTTTTTTGGAAATTTATTACTGTCATTACAGAAACAGTGGCATACTCCGATAAAGCTTGATTGAGCGGGAGAAAAGTGCTGATAGCTATGAAATGAGTTTGCAGGAAAACATTCATTTCCTCCTGTGCCATGCAAATCAATGGAGTCTGGCTGGGAGACACGAGCTGCTCTGAAAGGAACGGAATGGAACAGAAGAGATCTGACTGGCTGAGACCTCCCCAACCAGTGGGCCACAAACAATAGGCTGATGCCTGATTTCTCTGTCAGCCATATGGCACAATATAGCTTATAACAGACCTCATAAGTTATTTGACGTAAATAAACTTTTGAATTTGCAACTAAGGTTGAACATGCAATGGAGAGAACTAAGATTATTTAAAAATAATTTATTAAAAAATATTTAAAATCATTTATTATGAATATGAAGAATGTCCAAAATGTAAAAACAGTGACTATGGAGGTTTTCAATATTTAGCTTAGTCATGTAAAATGGAACCACACAATTTGCAGAATAATTATCTTAATGAAAATAGCTTTGAAATGTCATAAAATTGACTTTATTACTGGAGTCAATTATTGGAATGGAATGTTGATTTAGAGAAGCAGTTCAATGTCAGAATGGGTAACAGCCATTCAGGTTATGAAACTGCACTCATGAACACTGATTGTGTGTCACACCAGTCACATAAAAGCTACATCAACGATATTTGCACAGTACAAAATGTGCAATGAAACTTTTCTGACACACACTTAAAAAACATGTCTATTGACAGGGCCCATTTGGCTGATTCGTATGTTTATTTACATGGAAGACACAGACAAAATCAAAAGTCAATGCAGTATTCACACTGGGAGTGATTAATGGACTCAAAATGGCATCTATTGATCAAGTTAAACTGAAGTAGATTTATCCACAGTGATCTTAAATGGAGGCTCGTCAGTCAAGCAGTAGCATCTGATCAATCCTGCCACAAGATATCATTGATCTGGTCTTATGTGTTTCTCTAGCTTCAGATAGGATTTGAGATGATTTTTAGTTTACACTTAGAGACACATGTGCAGGGTGCTTGGTGCACAGGTCTGCTGTTTACATTTGTTGTAGAGTTGTATTCTCCTATTATTAAATCTCCTACTATTAAATCACAAGCCAGTGCAGTTCCTCTACAACTACAACTGAGCTGAGAATTAATGTAATACAGACATTTTTCTTATACTGACACACTGGTAAGTGTTCCTACAAATTATATATTTTTAATGAATTCTTTCTTAAGTCAATGTGGTCCATGTGCATATTCTATTGTTGGACCATGTGATCCACACAGCTTAAACTAATAATGAAGACTCATAAATCTCATGTGATTAACCACTCCAGTTTGATAGGTTAAAGGGTTGCTGGCAAGTCACATCGTTCTGCCTAGCACCTGTTTTTGTATGTTTTAATTTTAATTGTTGAGAATGAATATTACACAAAAAATGACTAATCAGAGGCCAAACTTTATTGCAATATACCAGGGATTTATGCTGTGTAGCTAACAAATTTCCAATTTGACCACCTCTGGCTATAGACAATTACTACCTTATATTATTTTGGAGATTACTGCTGACATAGGTCATAAGCCCCGGAAACCTACATCTGTGGACTCTGTGTTCATAACCCCCGGAACCCAACCTCTGTGTGTATCTGGATTGGCTTTCTGACACCTAAAGGTGATGAAGGTGGCGATAGCCATGAACTTGGTCAGGGACTGGTGTGAGTGTCATAATTGGTCACACCAGATAGTACTGTAAGTGAACAGGCAGAGATCAGCCTGATAGGAGATTACACAGCTGTAGGTCAGAATTCAGAAGTTCAGAGTTGTGTAACAAATGGACAGGAAGGCATTTAGTTTTTATAACCAAACACACTGAAAGACAGCAGGCCCTGTGGCCTTTTATGGCTCAACCACAAAGAAAAGGTCTCCTTGGTTATATACTATCTTGTTTTAATCATTTTTTTTATTGTTTTGGCATCTTAATTTTGGAGGAGTACCAAATATGTTTCAAGTATGTCAAATTACCTTTTCTAAGGTAGAACTTTGGAGCTTGTTCCTTAAGGAACCGTAGTTAGTCATTAAAAGGTTAAGAATTTTTCATAAAAAACGCAAAACATATTCTTAGAAATGGCAGGTGTATTTTTAGAAAGAACAATTTAAATTAATGCAATATCTATGTATTGGGATATAGTGTATCAATGCCATACTTGCCTATTCTGCTCAAAAAAGCATTCATATGCAAAACGAGATGGACACTTCATCCAAGCAAGCACCTAACACTCTGGTTTAGCTTTGACTCTGGGAGAGAGTAATTTCATCTCACAGCAGTGGCACATCACTGGGAAATTTAGAAGCTATAATTGCAAAAGGAGTTGAAAGGCTGAGCATATCTCTGAGAATAACTTCTTTATGTATATCTGCAGAGCTTTTTGCCTATGAATCAGATAGGATAGGTAAGACTGACAGGAAGAGACTGAGGAAAATATGGGGTGGGGTTGGACAATAACCTAGGGTGGAACTCAAATCCGAGTTCAAATGATCTCTTGAAGCCAGATGTCCTATGCCGTTTCCTTACATCTGAAAAATACTCTCTCATCATTACAGTTTTCATACACTCATTTTGTCAAACTATTTACTTGATTGATTTGTAATGTAATTCTTTTTCTCTAATGGGTATTTAAGAGTCTCATAGAACCATGTGTTCAAGAGATGTGACTAAGTCATAATTAGAAGCATACCCAAACCTTCCATTTCTAGAGTAGTAACTCTGCAGGACCAATGAGGGGATTTTTTAAAAGCTTTAATATGCACAGCAATTTTGATGTTGTCATGCATAGCATTCACTGAATTCACTTACTCTCCATCTTAGCTGTAGTGAGCTGAAAATTATTATCACTGGTGGTTAGAGAAGTTCCCCGTTCAGATGTTTTTGCATTCCAAAGCACAGCAAGGTAGATGCGCAATGGTCAGAAAAAATGCAGAATACATGCAGAACATGTACTTTCTGTTCTCCAGCGCAACTAAACCCAAGCCTGGAACACTGAATCCCGAGCAACATTAATGAGGCCACAGCAGTGATCAATGCAGTTGGTAATGCATAAAGTTGGTTTCCATCCTCTCCCACTGCCCTCCAAGGGATGCTCCCAGAGAGGAGCTGTTGAAGGAGTGCTCAGATTTTTCAGTAGAATATTAAATAATTCCCTGCAGTCACAGGGCGCTATACATAGATTCAATCAACTGCAACCCCAGTGAACTAGCATGTAGAAACTGACCCTTTCAGGTCAGTACATAAGATGTTACATGTTACATGAGAGCTCCCTGTTCTTCAGCATGCAGTTGGTAAAAACCATGACTGTCTGTTTCTAGAGAAGTCCGACAATATCCCTTATTTTCTGTCCATTCCACTCAGTCTGAGGAACCAATGAAGATTATTGTCAGATGCATAAAGTTAAAGGTGTAAAACAATGCAGTGAAATTAAGGCAGTTTGGGATCTCTTAGTACAAAAGTTAACCACTATCTGCCAGCACTTTTGCCAGCACTATCTGAATGTTTCTTCTCATTAGAAAAAAAACCTTATAACAGCAGGATACTAATCACGTATCGAAGTAGTCATTCTCAATATCACATGCCGCTTGTTGTACTTCTGAGAAAAACTTTAATCAAGGCAATTGGCTGACCCTCTTCAGGATTAACCCTGAGACCTGTACACTCTTTGTTTAAGCATTTGGATTCAGTCTATTTGCTTATATGCTGTAAATCAAACAACAACCTCACAACCGCTAACTTCTGCTAGTATCACTGATGCTAGCAGTCAGGGGTCTGTAACCCCATGGGGATGTCCATCAGCAGAGACGTTCAAAGGCATTGTGTGACGCTGCCAGGGTTTCTAGTCTCTTTCTTTCTCTCTTCCTTTCTCCCTCTCTCCTCATTTGTCTCCCAGCAACTCTGTGTAATTAGTTCTTCATGAGTAACGGTCCACTTAAAGCGCTAAAGAGGCTGAGGTCTTGGAGCCAGAGGGCAGAAGTCCTGCAGAGAGGCCTAAGAAATGCCTTATCATTAAGAAGTGCAGGCATTCCCTGATAATGTATAAGTAATGAAAGATATAAAAAAGAGATGGAAGGCAATTAAAATGACCTCCCACCTGATTTCAAAGCTATGGTCTTCAAATACAGTGTAAACACACATGGTAACACCTATGCACAGACACACACACATTTTCTATTAACTAGCGGCTTATTAACTGATGGCATGCTAGTAATTTGTTAGTCATTACAAATAATCTAATGCTTTATTCTGCATGACCTTATATAACTGAGCACTGACAAAACATTTTTCCAATACAAGCTACAAACTATTGTACATTGCTTGTTAGTAAGATATGCTTTATGCTAGTTGGTATGGAACTTATCAGGTTAGTTGTAAATTGGTAGCTAGTTAATGGTGAATGTGTGGGCTGTAAGAGTACAGTCAGTGTCACATGAAATGTATATATCTCTACAACTTATGTATTTTTTTTTCTACATGAATTCAGTCAGGACAAATGAACTCCGTCAAACACCCTTTCAATAAGCAGACTTGTCTTTTATTATTAATGCCTTCTAGACTTATTGATTTATTAATGTCTTTCAAAGTAGTAGTGACTAAATCCCAATACTTTCCCAAACCCAAACCCCTAGACCCTTAGAGATTTGCCTGACACTAAGCTGCATTTTAATGCAATAAAGTGAGATTGAATTATCAGACTTTTAAATTGTTAACTTCTACTACCAAGTACCATATTATAGCTATATAGACCTTGAGTATACAGTATACAAAAAAACCTGACATCATGGCCAACAGGGAGACAAGGCTGATAAAATATGGCGTGACCCAAAAGGGACTTTGAGTAGCACAGTCAACTAAATAGCACTGTGTGGGATGTCTCATGGAAAAGAAAACCCAGCCAGAGGCTTCTTAAAAGAGGAGAGGCGCCATAAACCTTCTGCTGTCTGTTGATATTCATGGAGTTTAAAAGGAAAAAGTCACAAGTGGCAAAGTGAAATGGTAGCAGTGGAAGTTGGGAAGTTTGCTTTTACAAAGGCACTGAAAATAATAATGGCCTTAAAACTGTTGTTCCTTCTTTGGGAGCTTTGACTCAAATTATGTGGCCCTAAAATGCTGATAGATTAAATAGCCATTACCTTGGGCCAGCAAGAACTTTATTTTTCTGTCAAGTAAATACCTCCCTCAAGCTCACTGTCAAGGTCAAGAGAGACCTGTATTGGTGTTTAAGGGGAGGTGCTGATGTAGAAACTATGTATCCTTGGATGCCTTCACCGCACTACAGGGCCATTGCTGCAGACCACAAAAGGCAGAAAGGACAATTGAGTGGGTCAGAAATCTTGCAAACACTGTAAAACTTTGTGAACAAAGTCTGTCCGCTCTCATTGGGACATCGAGCACTGTAATGGACTTGAGTTCTTAACATTAGAAAGATTGGGGAGCAGCACTGAAAAAAGTAATATCTAGTATCCACCAGCGTCATTTTCAGAAAAGGGCACAATGAACCATCAAAAAAAAGTGGATTCTCTATGGTGAATATGCTCAGTAAATCCATCTCTCCCACTATTGGTGAAACAAGTTCCCCTTTTCTCTTTGGCAGTCATTCAAACTCATTTTCGTCTTTTGGCTCCTGACTGTTTGATCCTGCATCCCTCCCCTATGATCTATTTAAACAGGCTCTACAGTAAACAGGGTGTCAACAAACCTAATATACTTTATGGATCACTCTTTGGAGTAACCTCTCCATAAGACTGATGCTGAGATAATAAGGTCACAACAATTTTAACACAATGGTACCAAAACATTACTGTGCATCTATCACAACAGTGATATGCAGCTATTTATTATACCAATGCATTTGTGTAATTTGACAGGTCATATTAAACCTTGTTTTTCTAAAGGATAACCCATGTAAAACAGAGGCAAGATACAGTAGATGAACTATCCAATGTGTAAAGCATATTGACATGCCTCACTTGAATAGAATTCAAGTGAATAGAATTAAGATTCTTTTATTTTTTACAGAGAATGGGATCTATTGGAGTGATCATTTCTTGTCTCCTCTCCAAATAGAAAGGCTTAAGTTACATTAAATAACCTTTTCTTTCATGACAGTGTTTTATGTTGAGTTCACAAGATGATCCAAATAACATATACTCTTTACCAGCTGGTTTTGTCACCGGTCTTGGTTTTATTGCTGGAAGAAGTTTAATTCTTTAGGTTTTGAAGGTAGGTGCAATCACCTACGCCAACTGGAGCAATATGTTGAAACCTTAACAGTGAAAGCTGCAGTGACAGCATTGTGGATTTTGTCTGGTTGCGGTTGCCAATGTGTATAAGCATAACAGACATGTGTAGACAGTTAAACTGCCATTAGTCATATGTCAGTCCACCATATGCTGTTATTAAATAAATCTGTCTCTCTGAAGGTAAAACTATATGGCAGAGGATCATAATCAATTTAACTGCCTCTTGATTGATAATCTGTTTTACCAAAATTGACCTGAAATTCACTTCTGGTAGAAACTGTAGTTTGGAATCTGTGGTAGGTATTAAACAGTACGTCTCATTTTCTCCTGGGCCATTTCCATGATTGGCAATTTTCAAAAAATAAACGAAACAGATATAACTTTTCTCTTGGCGCTTTCCACTCCAGCAAGGTAATAGTAAGGGCTCTCATAACAGATGGTGATCACCGACAGCATCATTAAAATAATCATCCTTTGGCTGTAGAGAATTTAAACAATCACCTTTAAACTACATCCACTAAAATATGACAATCCCCACGCCTGCAGAAATAAAGAAACATTCTAGCAGGGTTATGCATCATGATCACCATGTACAGCAATGGAAGGTGAACGGCTTTTCTTAGTGACTACGCAGAATGTGAGAAAACAGAGCCGTTTCTTTAATGAGCTGTGCCATTCATGGGCCTTGAGTTTTGCTCTGGCTTTGTGGAGGTGAATAGTTTATTATCCACTGTGTGGACACTGTCTGAAAACAGTCATAAATTGATTTTTCTTCCTGACATAGTGAAGGCCTCAGATGTTAACATGTCATAGCACTCTTGAAAACACAACACATGCACATCAGCAGTTTAAAGCAACTTTTCACCACAGTTTGTATTGTCCTTTTAATCTGAGTATTCATTTTGCTGCAATCTCTAACTTATTTTGAATTTGTCTAATTTTACTTAATTTGACAGTCATATATATAATAGATTTCTTATTAGCATTGACTGGCCCAGAACTTTGTAATTATTGGTTAAAAAGTACTATAAAATATCCTCAATTAACTCTATGGCAGGGTGATAATGGTAATATATGAATAAATAACTGACATGCAATAGTTGTATGTGACCATTTCATTTGTGTGAAGGTTACTATTCACAATGGCTAGTATTATACATTTGCTACAGTATGCCACCAGTTAAAACAATATTTGGTTCATCTTATAGGAGAAATCCAGTCAACTTCCCCAACTTCCTACTTCTATAGTTTGAGCAAATTGTTTAAATTTAAATGAAAGGGACAAAATGTATAACAAGCTGGACTGTGTTAATTCAAGTCAATGTTTGGGTTGAACACTTCACTGAAAATTGAGCTGTCTTTGTGTGGAGCATTACAATTAGCTCTTTTTTTTTCAGCTCTTTTGGTGGCTAAACTTATTTAATATGTAAACGCATTGTGGATTTAAACAATGTGAATTGTTCCTGTGTGCTGTTACTGTTTTGGGATGTCTTAGTGGTCCATCCATCTCCCCTTCACTGTCTAGCAATATAAGCCTTATTTAATTATTATCTGCATGCCTTTGGCCTGTTAAGAATATCAATGGTGATACCACTTTGTTTAATGTTACCTAAAATATGTAAATATGTAAAAAATTACCTTGATATGAACAGTTTTACACATGTGTAGGGTTACAGAGTTTAAAAGACTATAAAGCACAGAATTAACCTTGAATGATTTATTGACAAATTCAGTACTAGCTTGACTACAAAGTGTATGAGAATGGTAATGATAAATCAACACTCTTATGCTTGTATCTGTTAAGTCACACTTTAAGCAGTGATATATGAATGCTCTGCTCATCAGTGAAGAAGAGGAATCACTCAGCAGACACAGTGCCACACAGACAATTAGCCCGACGGCTGCATGAAGAAACGAGCCCTGAACTCTAAGGAGGCTGGGGGGAGTGGCATCTGCGGGGCCCAGCAAGTTGACCTTTCAGAGAGATGGAGGGCGACGGCTAACAAATGAAGAGCCAGTGCTACAAAGGTCATGTTTTCTTATCTAAAGGACATCACAGAGCAGGATCTAAGCTGGCCATTGATAGAGAAGGAGAAAGGGACAGTCAGTCAAGTATCTACTGCTTCCTTTATTTTATATATAGAACACTGATAAACAGTTTATTTTTCTGCTACACAATAGAGTCATGGTGCATGAAGTGTTTTTTATTTTATTTATTTTACTTCTTATTTTTTTCATTCTCATTCATAAGTTGAGTGAATAAAAGTGTTTTTTTCAGTGGTCTGTGGTCTCTTATATAGACCCATTTAATTCTTATTCCAGATAACAATATTCTGGTTTGCTGTTTTCTAGACAGTAGCAAACAAAGGCTCAGAGTAGCAGAGCATCTGCAGTATTTGAGTTGTGGTTCTAAATGGAGCTGGTGTGTTTTCAAGTGTATAGGGGAAGGGAGATGGGTGTCAGGAATGACCTGATCTCGAGTGCTGCAATCAGGGCTCAGCCTCCCTGTTGACTCCAAAGCCTCTCTGGCACAAAGAACACTGAAGAAGAGTGACAAGGGGACGACTCCCTGGTACTCCCGCACACCAGAGGTCCTGCCACCGTTATGGGCAGAGGCTCCTTCTCCTCCGGGGCCAGGCCCGGGTCAAAGAGCTGTCTGTTCAAAGCCCCTGACAAACACCATGCCATATTCTGTATGTCATTATTGCAGTTGTCGGTTGTGACAGACAGACTCTCCGACGTGAAACAAAGGGACTGAGCCGCCACTGCGGTGTGCTACAGCCATTACATAAACGTTGCAGCTGTGCCCAGTTTTTGAATTTGACAATAAACAAAGCGTCTTTAAATGGAGAATGAGCTCATCAACCCAGTGGAGGGAAAACCTTTTCCTTTTCTTTCATTTTGTTTTGTTTTGTTATGCTGGCTTTCTTTTTTTTTCCTCATCTATGAAGCAGCTTCAAAGAGCTTTTAAATATCACTCAATGGACTGTCATCTATGCCCAGGCTGTGTTAGCTTGCGAAGGGAGGGTTGGAAAAGCAGGATGATTGAAATGCATGAAGTGTGCACGACTCACTCTGCACAGGTCATCTCAATGAGTTTTTGAACTTACCACATGGTAGAATAAAGGATCGCAATGAAGCACCCCCATACACATGGTACACCGTCCCCACCACTGCCATCACCAGTAAGCCCCTTGAGCTGTGGATCTGCCCAGGGCTTTTTCCTTGCCCCTGTTGCTCTTGGGTGCTCCTTGCTACCCCGATCCCACCGAAGGACACATAGATCCTGGCCTCACTTCACACTATTGAACACCTTTAGATCACCCTACTACACCCACACACCAGTCACCTACTGCACTATATGCATTTTATCAAAACCCTCCACCCCTCCCCCACCCACCCTAATATATGTGCACTGATGACTACAGCGGTTAAATTGCAAAATGAATGATATGTATGTTAATGTTTAGTCAAATGCTCCTTTAAGGTGAAGGCTCTATCTATTACTCATTTCTGTGTTGCCCGACATACATGTAGAGGTGACTGCAGCTGTCAGGATTCTGCTCCGAAGAAGCCTGAAATAGCCGTATTCGTTTAGGCACTAGCTCCGTGTAACTTTACCTCCTGCATAACTCTGAATGCACGCTCCACTGCATTTAATTAAACACTATACAAACTGTGATTAGGGTGACCACAATCTGTTAGTCTGCTGTCTAAAAAAATCCCTACTCATTGACACTCAAAGGAAATTAATTACCGGTAGTTATAATTTAATAGGAGCAAAAGCTATTTGAAGAGGTGTTAGATTTCCTTTCATTATGAAATCATAATCCCACCATGTCATACTAACAACACTGGCAGGATTTTTAGTGTGGATTTCCTGGCCCATCCTTGATAGCAGGTCAAACAAACATGCTTTATGCAATACAAGATTTATACTGAAATATATTGAATTCTACAGTTAGACCTTGTAGTTTCACTGTGTGTCTTCCAATGCAGAAAGAATGAGAGCACTCCACATTGAAACATTCTAATGCAGAATGCTAAATTTATATGCGACTGCCTATTTTACTTTGCCCTTTTTCACAGTCATATTACAGTTTCTGCAGTCTTCTTCAAAGACAATACAGGAAGCAAAACAGTGCACACTGTTGCATTGCACAGTGAACACTGGTCACATACTATCTAGGGAGGCAAGGTCTGGAGATCCTCCTCAGGAAGAGGTCATCCTGAAGGGAAGAGGCCATGTGAGCCATCAGATATTTAACCCTAAATACAACCCCCACCCCACCCCACCACCACCACACACATGTATTATTATTTTTTTAATAATTTCAAATAAATTCATTTTTTTGTGCCTCCCTGGAAAGTTTCCTCACAAACTGCCGCTAATAGAGAATTGTGACAGCGTCACTAGGTCCAGTGTACAATGATTTAAAACAAAATTATATTTTTTACCATATTTCTTTTGGTAATGTCACAATTTTGGAGCACTTACAGTATTTAGCATTCGTCGTGTGTCTTTGTTTACGTCCTTGGTCAAACGTGCTTCTGTTGTTTCCTGGGTCTCTGACACCTCTGCTCACCTGTCATTAGCCTGATTAATGTCTTCTCTGGGTTCACCTGCCTCTGCTGTTTTGGTCCAAACATCTATTTCCCCACATTAGCCCCTTAGTAGCCCCTGTATATCCTCATTCATGTGTTTGCTTGTATTCAACACATTGTTTTCACCTTCCTTGTTTGTAAATAAAAACAACTTTGTCATATATTTGGGTCCAGCACTCCATCTGTGACGGAGAGAAAAAGATGAAGAGAGAGAGAGAGAGAGAAGAGGGAAATTATGTAAATCCTTTCCTTTGCTGAAGGAGAAGCTGCAACAGAGAGGCTGCAACAGACTGTTGTGTTTTCCACAGAGAGACGGAGAAAGGCAGAGACAAACTGTCATCATATGTTTTTATGCGGGTACTCCCAAAGAAAACACTATAGTCATTCATGATTGTTGAATGAGTTGTGACCCGCATCTGGAGAAACCATATCATGGAGCTCACCAGGATAACATGTTTAACAAATCTGTATTTGAATTTCTTCACCTCAGCCAGGGTATACAGAGTGAAATATCCTGCTAAAACTCAGGCCTATGGAGAACAGCACAACCCATTTCTGATTTTTTCGGTTTTGAGGAACTGTGCTGTGCTGGATCAGAGGTACAATATCTAAATGACTTTGATGTGCCTGCAGTCATGGGAGTGTTCAGGGGTTATGGGCTGTAGCAGAGGTGCCATTGAGTGCCTTTGCCCATGTCCGTGTCCTCTCATTCAACACTCTCGCATCCCTCTTAGAGACAGGGCAGCAATTAGTGTGGCTAGTCTGTGTGGGAAAAGCACACAAACTCAACCTCTGATCCTGTAGTTTTAATGAATAAGTACAGAAACCAAATGACACCATGGTTCCAAGCCCGCTGCCCCAGGCTGTCATAAAGGACAATATGTTAGCCTTGAGGTTCAGTGTAGCTGAGCCAAAATTAATCTTCGACGGGCGATAAGCAGCTTTGCCATGATACGTCGACGGGCCGGGTGTCTCAGGACAACTGGCACTTTGATGCCAGCAACTGTGGCACAGAACAGATTTGTTTGTTTGTTTGCTTGGGGGAGGGTGGAGGGCACAGTTGCATTTCCCTCGACTGCAACCCCCCGCCCAACCCCCAACCCCAACATCACTCTACTTTCCGACTCCAGGCGGCCATCTCTACAAAAGACGACTGAGCAGTGAATGCTGTGTACGTGCATGTATGTATATGTGTAAGTGTGTGTGTGTGTGTGTGTCTGTGTGTGCTCAGTGTGTGAAGGGGTGTTGGGGTAGGCGAGGCGTTCTACTCTGCTCTGCTCCACTTGTCTGCCTTACAGCCGCTGGAGGAGGCCCTCCAGGCTGTAGACGAAGCTGGCAGGAGATGCAAGGGAAAAAATATGCAGCGCCATCCTCCTACTCCATCCTAGTCAGCCTGGGAGCAGGAGCCAGGGCTTAATGTACTCTGGCATGCTGCGATTCTCATGTACATGCAATCACCGGGATGCTTCAGCTCGCTTGGGTCCAGGGCAGCTCAGCCAGAGCAACCATGGTTACTGATGTCTCAGAGAATGTTATTCAGATGGTTTGCAGTGCTGTATCATGTTCACATTTTACACATTTCCACAGACTTTGGGATGTGTGTGTGTGTGTGTGTTTGTGTGTGTATGTTTGAGGAAAAAGTAAAGTTCCTGTAAAAATCTATTCTAATAAGGACTTGGATGGCCAAAATCTTGGAAATGAAATGATCCCTTTACTTTGAAACAGAGGGCAGATGAACCCACTGTGGACGTCCTTCAGTGTCTCCAGCAGCTGTAATAGCTCGCTGTGGGGCTTCTGAACCAACCAGTTGTGACATCATTCTTGAGAATTGCTATGGTGTTGCTCTACCTGCTTGTAATAAGGATTCTTCAGTAGATTAGTATAGGTTTCATTTCCTTCAGTAGATTACTATAGGTTTTATTATCTGCTTTTTGGTCCTTCTTGCCATGGGGTTCCTTTAACTGTCTGTGATATCTGATTATGATTAGTGTTCTGTGTTATGTGTTTTTAGGTCAGCTGGACCCGAACACCTTCTGAAGGACCGAAACAATGCAGGGTGCTTTACACAGACAAAATTATGTAAACAATAATAACATAAGCACAAAAAAGACATAACAAAACAACAACAAAATACATTTTTTATTCGAAAAGACTGAACAGTTAAAGTGTTCTAACACCCTGCATCATCAATGGCCTAAAGATATATTGCTCTCTTTGACGCAGGCATTAAGTGTTGACTGTGTTTCAAGGGCTCCATGGCCTTGCAGTGTTTTGTAAAGTAGGATCAAATGTGCTGTAGATGAGCTTGTTTTCTGATGCAATTCGGTAAGATTAAGATTCTCTCCCTGAGAATAATACAGAGCCCACATTTTATTTCCAGACAAACAAAAAATAGCTATTAAGTTTATTTAGGATATCTTTCAAGCTCTGTGAGATTTCATAAAATACCTGATTTACATACACATCCGTATATTTCCATCATAACTATAAGCATAATGCCTACGCTTTTTGTCTGCCTAATCAAATTAGCTGCTTGCTACTGTAGCTCAATGCTGAAAAATGGCAAAGTAAGAAGAGTGGCATAAATTGAATATAATTGACTTTCGCTGCTCACTTGAAAAGCATTTCCGTGCAGTGACAGAGCATTGACATTTTTTTTTTTGCATTGAAAAAGGGAAACACTTTGTATGCAGAGGACTTTCCTCCAGGTCTCACACAGTCCCATTACCTTCAGTTACAGCTCATGAATAACATCAAATAGACCATGAAGTGCTCAGAATCTGGGGGAAAAAAACATGTGATGAGTGTAAAAACGGAAGGCAAGCCCTAAATTGAGGAAACACCAAAACACATCTTCAGAGCCCAAGAAGGTGCATTGACGAGAAGGGCGACGAGGGCAGAGAGAGAGAGAGAGAGAGAGAGAGAAAGAGAGAGAGAAAAGAGGCATATTTACATTTGAAGCTCAGCATATGAAGGGGAGCGAGTGAGTGTGCGTTTGTCACCCCAGCTCTCATTTGATGCCATCCATCAAGCATCGGCATTTTATCTCGGCGTGGCCACCGTAATGTTTATGAAAGCAACTGGCAGATGTCCACATGAACCCTATAAAACAATACTGGCAAGGAGCAATATGTCTTCTGGGCCGTGAGTCTATAAATCTCTCCTCTTTCATCTGTTGGCTGCTGTCACAACAACCATGAAAATCAAATCAAATTCAGATGCATCAATATCATTTCAACAGCAATGTGTTAATTCAGACTCAGAGGGTAAAACACAAGGGACTATCTGTGTGTCAATTTCTGTGCATGTGTGTGTAGTGAGGTTTTGTGCGTGTGTTGCTCTGTGTGTGTGTGTGTGTGTGTGTGGGGGGGGGGGGAGCTATGGTATCTGTGTAGTTTTATCTGAGTTGTGGGTGAGGAATTGCTCTAAGGAATTGGGTGAAGGCTGGTGAATTCATTACATATTCAGGCATAACAAGTCCATAACAATCACCAAATGCATGGTTGCCTGCCCTTTCCTTTAAACAGACATCATTCAGGATGGGGAATTAATTGCAGTGTGTTTCTGCTTTACATGGCTCTGTTTCATTAATTGATGCAATTGGGGGCTTATGAATCACTTCGCCTGCCCTGGTTGTGCCTCATATGATGAAATGCATCACATAAGGAAATTCTTGTGTGGTTGCGCTTAGAAGTCTGCTGTCACATTGAAACAGTGTTTTGCTGAAGGATACTTGAGTGGAGCAAGAATCCAAGAGATGCCGCACTCAAACCCGAGACCCATACTTGCAGAATGAAAAGTGCCGCCCATGCCACATCCAGACCACAAAAATGTTCCTTCTCATATGAGACATGGTCTATTGGTTATGTATACCTTGAAGGTTCCATGCTGATATATGAATTGAAAAAAAACAAACTCTAAGCAACTCTTCACCTAATTGGCCTCATTCAGTGAAGAGCAAGCCTTCCCAGCATGCTTTGTAAGGACAAGATTTCAGCTCTCTTTTCACTGAATGCCGGTGGCAAGGACCATCCCCATCCCCCACAAAATAATTGAAAAATTCCCACCATGCAGCCTTCCTGTGTAGGTCAAGGTCAGTTTTATTTGTCAATTTCTTCACATGTACTTGACATACAAAGGAATCAAAATTACGTTTCACACTTGTCCCACACGTAGATGGCCTGTTTGGCTTTTTAATCCGGCCCACCAAACGTTTCAAAATTATATTAAATAATATTATTAAACCTTTATTTTGTATTTTCCCTGCAATGTCTGCAAACTGCTGTTAATAAATGCATTGATTTTCTCTGAATTAAAAAAAAAAAAAATTTATTTAAAAATTTTTTTTTATTTATATTACAAACACTATATCTGTCTGCTCCTGACATGGCCCCTTAATCAAATGTTATAACCCATTGTGGCCCACGACTCAAAAAGTTTGCCCACCCCTGGCTTAGGGCATTATACTTGGATAACATACAGGATATAACAAGACAAGACATAACATATACTGTAGTAAGTGTTCCAACAGTGTTGTTTTTGTTGTTTTTAGTGGGGTGTATAGAGTCCAATCTGTCTTCCTATACTCCTGCCAGTCTGGTGGTACTGCTGGCTGGGAGCCGGGAGGGGAGAGAGTTCAGCAGTCTCACAGCCTGGTGGATGAAGCTGTTGGTGAGCCTGGTGGTGCGGGAGCGGAGACCTCTGTATCTCTTTCCAGATGGCAGGAGGCTGAACAGACAGTGTGCTGGGTGGGTTGCATTGTTGACAATTGTGATGGCTTTGCGGGTGAGGCGGGTGGTGTAGATGTCTTGCAGGGAGGGGAGTGGTCCACCAACTATCCTCTCAGCTCTTCTCACAATGCGTTGAAGAGCTTTTCTGTTGTAGTCAGTGCAGAACGGTTCATATCATTTGCCTTCCAGCCTTTGGACCTATTTCACAGCAGCCATTTTTCCAAGAAGTAGCAGGGTAAGCACATGTGTTATCAATGATAGCTAATAAGATTCTGATTCATTGAAGCAGAATAGTATCCTATATGTCATTAATAATGACCCATTTAATTAGTAAAAAAATAGTAAAAGGGCACTCGACTAGGGGTAAGGGAATAAAATAAAGGGGCTTAGGCCTTGTCTCCCAAATGTGTCCCCGCACTTAGGATAGAAGTATGTGGTAAATATTGTGAGAAAATATAATGAATATGACTCTATAGATTAATACTGTAGATACTGTAAAATTACCAAGTACTTTGTTAAGAGCATTAGTGGCAGGGTATATGAGAAGAGATATGAACTGGTGGAATAATTAATGGTTTATTTAATAGAGAGACATAAACTCAAAAGAATCAGTAGCAGTCAAACTAAAAGGAAGTAATAATCAAATAAGACATAAACAATGAGATTACCAAATAAACCAAAACAAGAGTAAACAAAAAATGTAAAGAACTCAAAGAGCGAAAGAGAGAGAGAGAGAGAGAGAGAGAGAAAGAGAAGATGCCCCTAGAGAAAGATTAGAGAAGGGTAGAGAAAAAGCAAGAGAGAGAAAGGCAAGACCTCTAGAATAAAGGAGGACATCTCATTTGTCTTCAGTCGTCCCATTTACACAAGCAAATGGCGCTTAACCTGTTTATCTGTAAAGGGTCAACAGGCTGAGGTCACCGGAAAGAGTCCATTCAAATCAGTATACAGGATACAATATATTTATATACAGATAATTGGCACAAAGCTATTCAAGGTTCAAAACCAAACTTTGCAAACGGTGTTGACAGACAGACAGTATAAAACATACCCTCCCTTGCAGATCTAATTAAATATATCTTGTCTTTCATAAAGTATGGTTTTATATGTGTTTAAAATGTAACAGCAAAGGAATCTTACTAAGGCAACCACACAATGCTGGCCTTTTTTCAGGAATGAAGCTTGGCAGGTCAATCAAACTGCAGAGCACATTGGACAAATCACATACAGTAGATCTCCTCCTGTCCTGTCCACCCACACAGGCAATTCAACAGTCATTTATTAAGCCAAGCACAGATAAATCATATCAAACCGCATTTGACATCCATCACTGGGTTTAACCATTTACACTGACACTTCTCCAGTTGGTGGTTGTCAAGATTCTGCCAGCGTTATTAAATCTAACAATAGACAATCTTCTCATTAAAGATATTCATCTGTATGGATTACTGCAGCATCGTTCCCTGTTTTAGTAGGCATGTGTTGCAGGATCTCACACGCCCCCACTCCCACACCAAGTTTTGTCTTCAGTGGTTTACGCGGAGGAGCCTCCTGCTGACATGCATCACAGGACACGCATGCTTTGCTTCCTCACAGTGCTCCCCGTTATTTGTTTCTGTTATTGACTTGTTGCACAGATGCGAGGTGTGCGGTTATTGAATGGCAATACATGACTGCAATTGCCTCATGAAGGACTCCCCTGTGTCTAGACACAGAAAGATAACAAAAGATAAAAAATGAGAAAACGGTGAAAGGAATGCGTCACTGAGTGCAAGAGAAAAGACTGGCAGCGCTCATTTTGCCTTCTTTCTTTGATGGGAGGCATGTGTATTTGGTGTGGTCTGATGCGTACAAAAGTAAGATCCACCTACACATACTTTTTTGTGAGCCATTGCACAGTTCAAACAAAACCATGCATTCCTCAAGAAAAATGCTTCTACAAAATGCCTGTGTAATAGACCAAATGGATTAAGGCCCACATCACCCAGAGGAACGGCCCAAAACATTGCAGACGCAGGATCAATCAAACACTGTTAATCTATTACATCTTTTATCAGTTTTATTAGTTCTGTCAGTATCTGTGAGGCACTGCGCCCTTTCACTGTTTAACTGTTAATAGTTAATTGTTTATACTTGTCGAAGGTAGTGAGCTAACAAAAAAAATCTCTCACAAACTAAACATTGCATACTGAAAGAAACACACTAGAAGTCCAAACACGTATAGCATATATGCAGTCACTCAAAAAAGTGCAAAACAATCAAGAGTGAAACTTAGCCAACAGAGTTGGACCTGTTAATACAGATTCTGTACAGCAGAAAATATAAGATGATAAATCATGGTTATATTTAAAAGCCATATTTAAGTATAGCCTAGATATAATTCCTCAAGAAAATATATCGTCATTCATGGACCTTGGGCCAGCTCTGATCCAAAATTACTGTCAGCAAATACAACCATAACAGTTGTTACAGGTCAACTTAGGATAAGCATTCTTGCTTATATTTTGGAAAGCAATAATTATTAAGAGGTGTTTAAAATTGGGTTGCATTGGTTTTAGAAAGGGCAGCACTAGCTCTAGAGTTGCCTAAACATCTTGATCAGGTGGGCAGGTGATGCCAATCAAGATGAGCTAGAAGCATGGCAAACCAAAAGGGACAAACGGCACAGGGAACAAAACACATACAGCCATAATACAACCTTAAGTGTTATTTGTAAACTGAAATAGCAATGTATTGAAGATATATAGTTTTGCAAAGTAAAACTTCTCAATTCATTCAATAGATATCCAGTAAATTATCCATTTCAACTGCTGTGTGGATTGCCTGTTTGTATTCACCTCTCAGTCTTTAAATTTGATTGTTTTTGGAGGAAGTCAGATGGCTGATCTGTGTCAAGGTTTTTTTTTTATGATATTTTGTAGTGCTTGATCAATGTCTAGTCGATTCAAATTGCATCCTGCCATCATATTACACTTGTTCAACATTCACCCATGCCCAGAACATTCACAAAGCAATGTCTTTTTGGAAAAGTTGAAATGCTTAATAGTTCCTTGCCTCTGTGGAACTGGACTTTAGGGGATTTTAGGGAACACTGACAAAAATGTTTCCTTTCCTTAATCCTGGATTTAAGGAGGCTCCTTATTAAACTAAATCCATTAGCTTATACCTATCATGCCATGTAAAATAATTGCTTAAGCTTATTTCCTATCTGTGAAAAGCAGGCACTGAGAAATAGGACTGGAATGATTTTGTTTTCCTCAGCTTTTTGTCCATTGATTCTCCTTAAATTCATTGTAATGATATTGCACCTCTTTTTACTCTTTTGAAGGTTTATTTTGTTGTTTTTTTTTTTTTTTTACTGTTTTTTACTATTATTACTTCTCAGATTGTCCCCATAAACCAACAGGTTTGAGTTTTGACAATGAAAGTCAATCTAGGTTTCACTTTATCATAAAGCATGACCATAAATCAGTTACTGTAATTTAAAACACAATGAATGCAATTGGAAATACACATTTCTGACTGTCTTTTGTAATATAGGAAAGGGTCTGCTAGAAAACCCTCAATAGAGGAACACTCTAAAAGGTTCCTCTATTGGTCAGGTTGTATTGTCTCCCTTGACTCTTGTTCTAGTTCTTGTTGTATCTCTTGTCTTGCTGTGTAACCTGGCTGTCCATTGGCCTCTGGGACAGCCCTTGTTGTGCTGTGGAGGAGTGGATCAACCTCTGGCACATCTGCCTCTGCCACAAGCCTATTGTGCATTGTGGTTGTATGTCACATCCTGTTGTGTAACTTCAGAAAGGCACAGGTGACCTCTGTAACCCCACAGGCTATTCTGTGTAGGAGAGCTTTTATAAATCCTGGGTACTGCATGTGATGCATTTGCAAATATCACAAATCAAGTATGCACTGTTCATCTATTAGACTGTTCCTGGGCACCAATAGTGAGCATGTTTGGCTTTGTAGCCATGTTCCTGGGATGCCATCATCAGAGAACACAAAAGGTATATCTGACACTCCACTTGCTTTAAATCATGGGGACCACTTGCTTTGAATCGAGGGGAGTTTAATTATAATCTAGGCTAGATATGATTCAATCTATTACAACAACACATTAGTAAAGGCTCAATGTGAAAGTAAAATATAATAAGATACAGCAATGAGAGAAACATGCAAACACATTTATGGACTCATTCAGGGCAATTAGCAATGTTTAAATGAAACAGTAATTTGTGTTTTCACTTAACTCACCTGTCTTCAATAAGCTTTTTTTCCTTCTACGCTTTAATATTTGCAGAGCTGTGACAGGAGATCCCTACGTGGCTGATTGCTTGCATAACAGTGACCTATAAATACAGAGAAAACAACCACAGCCACGCATAGACTTGAAGAGCGGACGTTTCTCCAAGGACTTAAATACTCACTCCATCATCATGGAGATGACAGAAAATGAGTAATCGAATGGGAAAAGATGCTGAAAGAAGCTCTATTTAACGTTTAGGACCATCAAACACTCAGTAATTGTCAGTTAATAGTGTGTTGTTGAGGGGAGGGATTTGTTTTTGGCAAGCTGTGTTGACATCACCATTATCCTGAGTAATTTATATGGACTATTTCATCGCAGTTGATGCTATGCAATCCACTCAATCAATGCCACAGGGCAGCTGATGAGAGAAACCATGGCACATCTGCAATATCTCTTTCTTTATATATTTATACATCACCACAAGGGGTTTTAATCACACTGGCACACACTCAAGCCACCATTGTTTGTATGGTTCGTTTGATAGGGAAAAAAAACCCAATTGTAGTAAACCGTTGATAAATACTCTTATTTTGATAGAGGGAATATGGCTCCCCTGGGTACACCAACCTAGATTGCACTGATGTCATCTTTTGGAAGGTTATCAGTGTAGGGCAATATATAATTCTGCCATTGTACACAAGGGACAAATCCAACAAGCTCTACTGGCTTTGCAGTGGATAATGGAATATATAGCATGGTGGTTTACTGCAGAGGCAAACCTCTGCAGAACGGTTGCAAATGGCTCTGTATCACTTGCCTGTTACACAGATGTACACACTTGCCATACACAATAAGAATCTATTGACTCAAGAAAGTTTATTGGGAAAAAAACACAGTAAAATGCCATTTGTTGTCAGTCTATTGTGCATGAAAGAGGGGGTGGAAAGGTTCATGGTGGGTCTCTATGGGGAGTGGGTCACTATGTGATGTGGAGACAGGCAAAAGCTTCAAAGGATCAAAAAACACTGCTCTCACACAATAACCATGAGTAACCAAGAGCAACAGGGGCAAGGAAGAAACCATGGGTAGATTCTCAACTTGAGGACCCAACCCAAAGGGCGTGTATGAAACATATACTTTATTACCTTTCATTTCGATGAGGGAGAAGTAGTGCCGGTACTTCCTGTTTGGGGAGAACGCTATCTTTGAATTTTGTGCATATTGGGCATGTTCACATGCTTAATTTGTAACTACATAGTTCCCACAAGACCAAGATTTTACGGCCTAAAGGCCACATGCGACCCTTTGGACATCCCTGTCCAGCCTGTATGATGTGAAAACACGTACACACGTAACTGCATATGTCTCTATGTGTATGTGTGTTTATGTGTGTTTACAATTGGAGAAAATTAACATTGAGCAGAATTATGTTCAAGTCATCATTGTTTCCTATAACACAGTTCAGGTTTCTCTGATAAATGAATTGCCGACCAGTATGCTACATTGTATTATCACATTTGTATGGTAATGTATGTAATGCAATAGTAATTTGTGACTATCTAATAAGAATTTGTATTTCCAATTGTGGTTCTAGGATTTTACTGTTAATTTGACCCAATGCACTTACTCATGCTGTATTCCACATACAAAAATACGTTTAGTGTGGACGACCAAGTTCAAAATAATTCTCATATTTAAAAAGTCCACGACAATGTCCAAATTCATGAATCATTCATATTGCCATTGACATTAATGTATTCATGCATAAAATGATAGCAATTCATTGAAGATTTTATTTCCATGATGACCCCTTGCACTATTCAAT
Organism: Limnothrissa miodon; assembly: GCA_017657215.1. NCBI lineage: Eukaryota > Metazoa > Chordata > Actinopteri > Clupeiformes > Clupeidae > Limnothrissa > Limnothrissa miodon. Next base: position 428,574 of record JAGFZM010001713.1, on the reverse strand, counting down.
AATATATTTCATCAATGTAGGTTTCAAAAGGCGATTTGGCTTTGCTGATAATGATTACAATGGACATAATGGAATTACAGATAGCCATGTGAATAAAATGGCAAACAACAATTGCGCTTAATGCATATCTTTCAAATTTCATAGGTTCTCATGATCAATGGTATTAATTATTCTGAAATATCTTATTGGCCCTTAGAGAATGAATGTGTCAGAAAGCAATGGAATTTTGTGCTTCTCACACACCCGTCCTATTCTTGACGAAAACAAAAATGTAGACTCTTCCAAGGGTTGAAAAAAGTGGGGAATTAAATTTTTATAAAATAGTATTGATCATATTAATACAATAATTAACTGATTTATGATCCATGTAACTGCTTTAGATGCTGCAAGCAAGTCTTTGTTATGAGTTCTGTATCTGTTGTCAACTTTCTTACAAGGGGGAATTTTTCTCCCATAGACCTTTATTAATGAGTTTGTTGTTCACTTTCGCAACTGTGGCCACAAATCAAACTCTGTGTGTGTGTGTATGAGAGAGAGAAAGAGAGAGAATATGTTCAGAGAGCTTATGCATTACCGTGCTGAATGTGAATGGTTTTGCAGACTCAGCACTAGCACAGTTAATTACATAAGAAATCTTTAGTGACACACAGGTATGGAGATAAGCTTGAAGACTTCTTAGGCCTCTCTTTGGACTCTTTCTCTCTCTCTCTATTATACACACACACACACACACACACAGAGTGAGAGATGGAAAGAGAACGAGAGAGTCCAGGGATGCGGTGGTGACATTTAGATAACTGTAATTGACCGATTGCATTGCCTGAGAGGGAGCACTAAGATACTTGTAAAATGCCACAATTCTCTCTCTCTCTCTCTGTGTGTGTGTGTGTGTGTGTGTAATAGATTGCTTTTTGAATGTATTTTGGGGCTTGTTGGATAATTTTTCATTTTACCACTTCCTCTCAAGTTTTTTAAATTCCAGAAGAGTTGATATAAACCCCTCAGGGCACTCAAAAATGTCATACCTGGTGCATACTTTATTTCTGCTTCAAATAGAATGCCGTGCTCAATGTAAATCACTGTATACTTCTCTACGAGTACATTTTCAGAAACCCACGTGGCTGTTATAGATCTCTTTGCCCCCAGGTTTTAATTACTCTGTCAGGGCCAGCCCAGGCCTCTATGGGGCTCTAAGCAGGATTTCATCTGGCTCCCCAACCTTACTGCCACAACCTATTGACTATTGCCAATGCATGATCATTCACACACTACAAATCTATTCGATCTTTACTCTCTTTTATTAGTATCTGTGTGACATCATACCATCTTTACTCTGTTTTACTCTTCTACTGCTTATATTGTATAAAGTAACATGCTCTCACATACTAAACATTCTAAAAGCCACAAATTAGAAGTCCGCAACAGGAAAAAGAAACCAAGCTCACTAGTTTCTCATATTTTTTAAAAACGTTTTTTTTTTTTTTACCATGCCCTTGAAATTATGTCTCTAACTCGCACCCAAAGCAGTACTGGCCCAAGACTGACAAGCTAAGCAACATGATTCCATATGGTTAATCTGAGAGGTCCTTTTGATGTTGTTCTGTGGGAGTCAATAATAATCTTACAACTGTGGTAAAGAGACTGTATGTTGGATCCGTCATTCATCCTGTAATGAGCAATTTCAAGCAGCATTAAATTAATTAAACTGGTTTATTGTATAATATACTGTAATAGTTTAACATATAAAAAAACATATTTAACACATAAGATCAAGATGTGAATCTTATATTATACATTGTCACAGGTATTTGTAATATAAAGCTTCCACTGTCACACAATGCAACACAAACACTTGCAACACAAGCCTTCAATTTTTTGTGTGAATTTGTAATTAATGGTTATGATGACGGGACATAAGACGGGACGTAAGAGAAAACCTCTGGTGTGTCCTTAACATTGTTAAGCCTTATTGCAGCCACTTCGTTGGGTGGGTGTGAGGTAAGGTGAGGGTAATGGAGGGGTGGGGTGGTGATGTAGTATCATTTGTCAGACAACTTATCATCTGGGAATTCCTTCTGAATTCCACAAATCATGCACACCGAAAATGACTTCTGAGAGTATGTTCATGTCTTTGGGGTTGTTGAATATGACAGTCATTTACCAGCTGCACAAAGCTTGGATGCCTCTCTCTCTCTCTCACTCTATCTGTCTGTGTCTGTGAGTGTGTTCTCATGCTGTTGAAAGGCAGAATTTCAAATGAATACTGCTAACATGCTATGTGTCCTGCCATTAAATGTTCCCCGTGGTTTATTTTTGAAGTAGTTTGAAACATTTTTCAACTCCAGTGACTCCCCACAGGATATGGAACTTTAAGTGTTTGGATTGGGACTTAGGAGGGCTTATTGCTGACCCAGAAAAGTGTTCCCCATAAACACACACAGACACACACACGACACACACACATACACACACACACACACAAACAGGCTGACACAGAGACACACTGGTCAATAGATGCAAATTATATGTGCATTTTTAAAGAGAAACCTGCTTTTCAGAATTCCTAGGGTGCAACCAAGCCCAGGTGTTTCTCCACATTTGTCTCTCATCCACTGCCAAATTACAAGACAATACAGGTTTTAACAAATCAATGGAAACATTTTGCTCTGTTTTGAATAGCTCAGCTATCTGGTGGTATGTCTATGTTGTAGCCTCGGACCACAAAGATTTGTGAAGAGCTCTGTTAATAGACTACCCCTTTAAAGACCCTTAAAATATCCACATAAATAAAACACTTGACACATTTTCACAAATACATTGCATACATACATACATACATTGCATACATACATTGCATACATACATACGGTAGAGTCAAAGAAACAACCATTACATTACAATTCTTCATGTATCAATGAAGTTAGTGTGTGTGTATGAATAGGGGGGTCTGTGTTCTTTGCAGTATTTGCAACATGCAGTAAGTCAATGCATGGCTTCAGTAGAGCGTGCTGGAGGACTTCTAAACACACATAACTGGCCCCTACTAGGCCAACAATATAGCCATAGAACAGGCAGCTATTGTTGGGGATGCAAAATGTCACACGCACAATCATTGTCTGACGGCATTTGCCCACATCCAGTGTACAAGTAAATATTTAATTTCAGCACAAAGATTATCTAGACTCCCCCCTTAGCCCACCACACCCTTGAGTATGGTATTTATAATTAGATATTGTCATTTTGAATATGTCTTTAAACTCCCCTCTTACAAAATGACAATGTGAAGATAATGACATCTTAACCCATCCCCTCTCACTCCACAGTGATTCATTACTCCATGCAAATGAACTCCTGTACAAGCCAGCCTTGTGCCAGAGCATTCTGCATCAGTAGAAGACTTTGATCCACATTCATAGCTGTTGTTAATTATGATGAAACGAAAGCCAGTGTCCTGCCTGTCCTATTTAAATGCAAGGTGCTGGGCCCCTCCCTAAGGCCCAATGGTTGCACACCCATTCTGTCACACTGTAATTGCTTATTCTATCAGCAATGGGCTGGATCCATACATGCTTATCACTGAAGATTTTGCAGCTGCTGAATCATGCATTAGTTGGCAGGGGTTTACCCCTGTTGAATGTGTGTCAGCAGTATGCAAGTGTTGAAAAACGGGTTAATCTCTTAACGTGTGGGTGAACACAGTCCTGTGGGGAAGTTTGTAGAGTGAACCCATTTAATTTATCAGATTTTTTGCATAATCTTTGCATAAACTTTTCATGCACTCTTTTCATGATACTCATCACAAGGCACAAATTGTAAAGCATTGTAAACAGCAATACTCCACCAACTGTGCATTATCCACCGTCCTTGAATTTGTCCTGTTTTCAGTTGTGTGTGTCTGTGTCTGTGTGTATGTCTCATTTGCAAAAATGCAAGCAATTCTGGAAAAAGAAATGGTTAAAGAAATATCTGATTTTGTGAAAAGTAAATGTCAAATGGATTGGGATCGCTGTGAATCACATGGCAGATGTCTAAACTGTGTGAGGTTGTGTGTGTGAGCCAATATGAAGATCTACAAAAGATGAAAACATTAATTATTTTCTATATATTTGGCGAACTTGAAAAGTTTGTGTTGAGAAAGATGTGTGACGCAACCCTGTGAGTTGGTCAATTATGTCTGAGAGACACATCACTTGAAGTCCTCAAATATAAATACATTGTTGAAAACTCTGCATCTGCATCACATCTGCTTTGCAGTAAAAGTAACCGATCACAGTTTGATGCAATATGCTATTGTTTGACACAATATATCTTCAGAGACAGAAGCTGCAATCATTTACTCATGAAAAATAAAACCTAATTAAAAAAGGAACATGGAACAAAAATACTGTAGATCTCTGGATGTCAGTTTTCACCTCTTTATTTCTTATGCAATGTGCTAACAGACTTTTTAAGACTTTCTGGCAGAAATGGGATAACTGACGATAACATTGTGATGACCCGCCTCATTAATTATCTAAATCCTGGGATAGCCTTTGGCTTTTGAACAGCAACCCTGCAATAACTGTAAGGAAAATGTCTTTATGCCTTGCCCTGTCTAAACAGAAACAATTTGAAACCCTAATGCCAACATCTTGCTTGGTACGATCAAACACATGACTTGGTAGATATTTAAAACAATGCAGTAATTGTAGCTAACTGCTATCTAGCCAGTATGGTGCATGTAGTTCTTACTTCATTAGTTTAGAAATTCAGGTTATGATCATGTCTACCATATAAGAAGTGTTTACCTTTAGTTGTTAGCACGTTAGCAAGTGGCTAGGTCCAACAGTTGAATAGTCCATCAAAAAAACTAGTCTTGTGATCTAAACTTTTCCAAACTACGAGTAGATTCTAACAAATGGCTGCAAAGACCTTTTGGTAACACTTTACTTTACAGATTGTTGGTGTATGGTTCATTCTGGTGTTTCATTCTATCATGCATTGCTTATTTTCAGCGTCAGCGTTTTATCAGTGACTAAAGTGTCCACCCCTTGAAAGATTTGGATATATTGCAACCAGCTGCAAGACTACTGTAGCCAGGGTGAAATACCTTTGTTCTCTCTCCATACCGGTGTGCTGTGCAAAGGATATGGAAACCTGACGTAACACATTGCAGATGGACTAAGTACTTGGATTGGCCCTGTGGATCAGCTGTACCTATCCATATTTTTTGTCAACATCAGGACCGATATCCAATTTGAATATTGGATCCCTAACAATGACTATTAGTTTTGGGTCTTTTTTTCTAGAGATTATTACTACTGCCTTATGTGGCCCAACAAAACATGGTCAGGTCATAATTCATATCAGTCAAATGCTTTATAATAATTTGTATTTTGATAGGCGTAACAACGCTTATCTGCAATGGAAGGTGTTTATTTACCATCTATTGTGTGTGGTGGAAGTAATGAGGTCAACCACCAGCATCAGTCAATGGCACCTAATAAGCTAGACAATATTTCTGACATTTGTAAAAACTGTGCTCATTTCACAAAATGCATCACCTGCATGCATATGGAAAGGTCAAAGACAAAGTTAAAAGAAGAAACACAGTCCTATTGTCATGTAATCACTCAATTTCAGCTACATTACAGAAGTCAACCAAGTGTATAAAAATATGCAAAGCATATATTAGAGATTGGGAGAAGTCACATGACTGTATGGTTGTTGCGCTGAATCTGACTGTAAACCCTCAAAGTATCCATTCAGCATGTAGTCAATCACTCTAATTGTTTGGAAATAAATCGTTCTGAATTAAAATGTTCGTATTGAGATTTAAATGGAAAAAATTATTTCCCTGTATAAAAGGGAAAATAAAATCCATTCAAAAATAAAGTGTTGGTAAAGGTTCTGATTAGACACACAAATGTAAAAATATTTACTAGTAGAAAGCACTGCTGGCTACTGGCTTTTTATCTTCCCATCATACATTACGCCATGGACACAAATATGAAACAAATAGTTTTACAGTTGTTCTGATCATACTCTTTAAGCAGCTGCCTAAGAAGCTGAGGAGAAGAACAGAACTTTGGAACTTTTTAAACCTTTTCTCTATACTTTGAATAGGTTTTTTTTATGTTTTCTTCCATTCGCTCTTTTCATTATTTGAAATTGTTTAAGCACACTTATTAAATACATTAGTTTAGACTAACGTTTGCTCCAGGCCAGGCCACCATCTTTCCGTGCTTCATCACGACAGAGAAATAATGCACCGAGCATGCACTGAACGACCAGAATTGTTTTTTTTTTTTTTTTTTTACGAAGAATAAGCATTTATAAGATAGAGGAATAAGTTAATTTCATTTTTACTTGGGAAAATGTAGGGAGTCATTCCAACCACCAAACTTTCAGAGAAATTGATTGTCAAAATTAATGAGCATGCATGTTTGCGATTGATTATAGGTCTGATTGCCTGGAACTCACTCACACTGGAAATACACGAAGAATGATAAAACTCTGGTATGCAGTTACCAACATAAATTTACTTTGCATTCATGTTTAAGTCATTCCCATCCAGAAATACAGCCTATAATCAAAAACTGCCAGGACATAATATTTCCTTTGGGATAATAAAGTATCTACAGTACGTATGCACACTACAAATCCACAAAGTGATTACTACCTTCACATTGCGACAAATCAGTAGTCACTTGCCAAATGTATGTTCATAGGTACATTGACATTGAAAACCAGTGAATTAAGCATGACACTTATTTTAATGCATTGAGTCAGGCTAGGCAAATGTCTAAACACACCTGAGATTTGGATCCAAGATGGCAAGCCAAGTGAGACTGAGGACAGTCAGGGATAAGATGACAGTGTGACCTACACAACTTGTCCCAGCTGGAACCTGGTGTTTTGATCTGTTCATTACTAATATATTAGAGTATTCACTCTAAATCACATAACTGCTTGTTGGAGTATACCACCTACACACACAAGGAACTAAACTTTTAAATATTCAGATACATCTGTCCAACAATCTACATTTTGGAATCAATGCACTCAGCTAATTTGTCCAGAAATGATTCTTCACTTATTTTTTGGAAACATGCACAAATACATTTCAGCGACTCAATTATAGAGGGTCTTTTTATTGTCTTTGTTATTTCTTCCTTTTGGTGCATTTAATCACATATTTAAAGTGTATGCCTTTGCAAATTGCACGTCTTTTGTGAGGATTTGAAATCTAAAAAGAGTTTGAAGTACCACTTAAGTTAAGCTAAACGTTTTGAATCAGAAAGGTTAAAAAAGTGAGAAACCTTTGGACACACAAACATAACTTTTTAAACATTAAAACATTTCAGCCTACAAGCAGAGGTTCCAGATTCTAATTGAAATAAAATGAGAACACCATCTATTTTGTTAGTTTTTTTTTTTTACTTGATTTTTGCTTTTGACACTTGCTTTGTTTGACTAAGTGTATAACTCTTTGCTTGAACAGATACACATTATTTTCTTATAATTTGAGAGAGCCTGTGCAAGGGGAAATGGCAGAAAAATGGAATATGAAATGTAAGCATTGCACTAAAATAAAATGGCAAATCCCAATAATCCCAGGCTCAATAAACCATGCCACACACATTATCCTAGATGTTTTTTTGTCGGGGTGTTTGGCTGTTTTCAGTTTCTTTCACACTTTAACGCAGTGTAAAAGAACCTTTTTTCCATCCAGTAGTGCTAAGGCCTACAGTAATGTCTCTACTGTACCACACTACAACATACAAACCCATAAAGCAGTGCCACGGCTAAGAGCCCAACACATATGTGTCTAAGGTGAGGTGACAGAATTCATTTACACCTGCAGAACAGGAGCAGTGTCTCCCATGTGCTGTGTTTATTGTATGATGCATAATGTGAGGTGAAGAAAAATAAGAGTAGATACCTCTAGCAGATGTAACATCCAGAACTTATCTCAATAAAGACTAAGACAGACTGGTCTTGACTCCAGTCATCCAGTTCCATTTTCAAAGGTGTAACCATAGCGTGGAAATGTATCTTAAACTGGGACATTCATCTCTCACCAATTTTCATTGGTAATGCATTGGCTTTGCATCTCAATTAAACCTGCAAGTCATATGCGGTATAATCGATATATGCAAATGTAAATTGCCATAGAAGCAGCAGCACATGAAAATGTTAGACATCTAGCTAGATTTGGAAAAAGCAGCATACATGCTTGTCGAAGCTGACTTTGAGCATTGGTTGCGTCTACAGAATGCCCCAAGAGCTATACAAGTATCTATGTTGCCTCAAAGCGCTGAGCAGAATTTACTCAGCACATGGATTTTCATTTTGATGTTCTCAAATTCCCAAATTAAATCTCCAGTGAATTGCCCTTCAAAAAATCTCGTTATGTGATATTTGCATAAAGCTCTTTGAAGACATTTACAGTTGATATATGTATGCCTTGGATTTAGGGAGACGTAAAACAATGCCTAAAACTTTAAAATCATTTTCTGAGTATTCATTTGATTTTCCACTTTCTAGATTTATCCATATTGAGCACAAATATTGTGATTATTGACCACTGACTCATTGTACTACTTTGCCAATGTATTCTGCCTGACTTGCAATGACACTCCAGGCAATGTGGATGTCACCCCCTTCAGAGATTCTGGACGATTCCCAGGACATGGCAATGTCCTTCAGAGGGTCTCCTTTGAACTTGGCCCACAATGTTGCAATCCGCCTTACTAGGAGTGCAAGGAGTGTTTGGCTAACCAAGAAAGAGAGAGATAGAGCAGACTCTAATAGCTGTGAAGCCCTCACACCCTCACTCCCCTGAAGTGATAGGGAAAAAATGTTTCTTTTTCTTCTTTTTTTTTCTTTCCTCCCCTCCACTGCTGTGTATTTGAGTTGTAGGCCAATGCTTGCATCTCTACCACCCCACTGTGTCCTGAAGCCACTGATCTGACCACTGCAGGAACTCCATGCACCAGAGGGTGGTCGGCAGCAGCCGTGGCTCTCCACCACAAATGTTGGTAAATAAACTTGATCTGCGCTTGTGTCTGTGGATGCACGCTGTGACAGCGGGGGGGCTGGGTCAGTCTGCGGCCGTGCTGCTGTTGAAATGGAGACATAGCGTCACTGAGGTGATGAAAACTCAAATGGCGACGCCGCTTCCGCTCGCCTTGGAGCCGAGGAGGACGCGCTGGAGATGTCAACAACTCCCAGTGCCATTCCGCCTAACTGCAGCGCCCAGACCTCTCCATGATGGCACAACAGGGGGGCTTAACACAAGCATATGGTCGCCGCTCTGCCCATCTCCCCAAACACACAAATATACATACATACACAAACACACATACACACACACACACACACATAATAGTGAATGACACAACCTTAAATACACACTAAGCACCAACTTAATAATGGAAAAAAAACATTTACAGGCTTGTATGTACATAAACATGTATAAATTTCTGCAAACAGACTTCATCTTAATGTTTCCATTTCCTATTATACATATAGATTGGTCTTTAATTAAAGGATTAAATAAGTAACTTATTTATGTTTGTCTGCCAATATAGCCTACAAAATGGCAACAAGTCTTCCATTTAATGTTATCTTCCATTTATTAGTTTATGTAGCAAACTATGTATATTTTGCAGTGACACACTGAAAATTACCTACAGATGACTCATGTCATATTAGCCCACACACACATTCTGTCTCATATCCACACATGCATATAAAAGAGAAAATTACATGCAGCTTTGTCAACGCTTTCAATCATTTGCCGTATTAGATTTTCAGGACATTCTCTCCTATTTGCCCTGTATTTTTCCAAAACATACATACAGTACATAAAATAACTATGCCCCACCATGAGAAGCCATTTTCACATGTAAAACTCACACTTTACAATTCATTTGCCGGGAAAGCCTCTTTTTGCACACGCCATATTATGAAAATCATTGCAGACTACAAATAAAAAGAAAACCTCAAAAGCTGAAACAGTCCCTTGCAAATGGTGAAAATATTGCCAGTAGCATGTCCTTAATGGGAGAGTGTAGACTCCATCAGCACTTAAGCTTTAATCAAGCCTAATGACAGACATGCCTCTAATGAGAAATGCTCAAAACGTACCCTAGAATGCAGTCTGTTGGTAATCAATAGACTGAAGATGGAGCCATTGCACGCACCTCAAGGCGAGCGCGTCTGATGCGCACTCTTGGGGATGCCGAGGTTAATCATCACCGCCTGTCCATGGGCGCAAGGCAAGCATGGATGGGCCAGAAAGACGACAATGTGTCAGGGCCAGCAGCTTTGTCTAACTGATGTTTTAAGGCCCTTGACAGCCTGACACGAAAGATAAGGCAAAGCCTCGATCATACTACCAGTGCTGGTTCACAGACCTTCAACATCTTGGTGGGCTATAGTTTTTTTACTTTAATTCCAAGGTCATCTGCAAATAGGGTTGCCACATTTGATTTGTGAAAAACCGGGACAATGGGGGCGTGGCGGTGACGACGGTTGGTTTGTGTGTGGGATTGGCTACCACTGTCATATTGTAATAATAAATACAATGCTATTATATATTTGTATCTTTGTTTCTTTATTGTGTAGGGGGCTGAAGTCACGCCCATCTACTTCCGCAGCATGGGACCTAAGATGTCAAAAAATATGAATGACGGTCAATGGAGAGATAAAAGCTATTTTCCGATCCCATTTGAAGTGTGCTATGGATGTCACATATAGTGTCTGTGAATTTTAAAGATACACATTGACGTTGAGACAGCACTAAATTTCGAACTGCAGCAAAAGTTACTTTGGGTTTTGTGTTAGACCAGGTAGCGGACTATGGCGCTTGTCTCATAACATTTACGTCACCATAATAACATTAGCCTGTTTAACGGTATCAGCTATAGACTGCATGGGTGTCAGCTAATGTTAGCTAACGTTTACCTTAGCCACCACTCCCGTAAAGTTTTATCCACTTTCTTCTCATTTTCATGGGGAAACGAACAGTGATTAAAAGTGTGCAGGGAGAAACTCTGCTGTGAAGTCGATTGGCGAATTGAAGACCAAATAATTATGTTGTTTTACAAGCCAATAATTCACAAATTGCATAACAAACACAGTCGAAAGTCATACCATTAGTTATTATTTAAATTCGGGTACATCATATGTGGGATTCAGGACATAAGGTAAAGTGGTCCAGAAAATAATTTTTATCTCTCCATTGACCACCATTCATTTTCTTTTGGTCTTAGGTCCCATGGGCCGACCGGAAGGGGCGGAGACAATGTTTATAAACACTGCACCTGCGCACGCAAACCCGGGGCAGAAAGCCATCTATTGTGATAGAATAACCATGAGAAAGCCCAGTTTAAATATATTACCTGTTGTTAGTCTACTAATCTCTCTTCTGTAGCCAAGAAGACTTGCACACACCCACTCAACATATACCCAAACATCATTTTACATATTTGAGCCTTTGTCTATATACATATTTGACATTAAAGATGCAAGCTACTTGAAACGGATGCCTCTTCCTAGGTATGTTGAACATTTTGATGCCATTTCCAACTCTGTTTGCACAGTTCACTACACAACAATTTCTTGTCATGTTGCTTTGCTCCACAGTTTCAATACAAAAATACTCTGCTTTCTGCCCCGGTCTTGTGCAGTGCAACAACGTTGACGTTGCTGTGAAATCCATGTATTCAACGCACAAAGTAAAATTAAGTTAAGAAAAGAAAAAATAAAACTATAATGTAGGTTACATTATAGACTACATGTGGGCCTATACTGTGGATAGATTCATTTAACAACGAAACATATAGGCCCAATTGGCCTATAGGCCTAAGAACAGATGCTAACAGAAATAAATGGTTGGTCGTGCAACCTACCCACTCCGAATAGTTGCCAGTTTTCGCCCAGTTGGCGTTGTAAACTGTGTACCTCTTTTTCATTGCCGCTGGTCCTGACCTTGACGATGCATCCTCCTCGTCCGTCTCGCCCACCATTAACTTATATTACATTTACATTACATTTACATTTACATTTATGCATTTAGCAGACGCTTTTATCCAAAGCGACTTACAAAACGAGGATAACAATCAAGCTACAAGCTACATATTAAACAAACCAAGTCGAACGGAAATTTTATTTTTTTAACTAGGCAGTCTCCAATCTAACTAACCCGCATTCCTTCACTCTCTTGAAAATTCTGCTTGTGGCACTTGCTAGGTGATCCTGATGTGTTAATGTAAACTTTTGTATTCACAGGTTTGCATTAACCAATCAAATAAGCGCATGCCTGCCTCTGACAGCTGGACCAAGATACCGTTAGAAAAATAGTAGTCTAGGATTGCATGAGCAGAATGTAGATTTTATTAAAGGTGAAACTAGGGAATAGGCCTACTTAAAAAATTGAAGTGGCTTTGCACCAAAAAAATGGGACATTTGGTCAAAGACTATCAATTTTCCGGAACAGACATTAAAAAAAGAGAACAATCCCGGAAAAAAACAAAACATGTGGCAACCCTATCTTCAAATCTCAGCATGTAGAGATGATGCTAAGCTAAGATGTGTTAATGTTATTTAGTGTACATGTTTGACCTGAGATGCTGAAAATAGCCCATGCCTGTAAAAAATTAAAGGCATGCAAAGCAATTAAGAACACACAAAGGAAAGCTGAGTGAATACAGGCGTTTCCGCAGCCTGGACAGCAAGGCATCTTTGATGAATTGCCTCACAGAGCACGAGAGGAGCTCAAACTTCTAATGAGGAGCCTCACTAGTGGAAACAAGCTTCACCAATATTGTGCATGCAGGCAGATGTTTAATTTTTTAAATGATTTTTTTAATTATTATTTTATTGATGTTAATAGGATGACTGACAGAGCATGGGATGTCCCCCGAGATATTTGTCCTCCTGCGCTATTTCTTTCATTAGCACAGCCCTGAGAGACAACTGCTTGCCAAATCCTCCTGTGTGTCCAATTGGAATATAAATATTGCCCTTCCCAGACGCGGTGGAGACCCATGCTGCCAGAATGACCATGCTGCCTGGGCTAGTCCACTGTGGCTTTGCATATTGCTTTGGACGCTTGCAAGGGTTGTTGGAAAATAGCAGCACCTGGAAAATGAGATTCATTCAGCCCCGTGCCGACGTGAGTGCCAAGGGGCTTAGCCAAGCTTATCTACAGGCTGCACCGCATAAGGCGAGCGTTGTGGAGCAAGCACTCCGCTCTCTCTCCTAACACACACACACATGCACACAGACAGACAGACAGATAGACACACACACACACATGCAGCCCTCGTCTGAGTTACGGATGCGGGGCTTTTAACCCAGCCTTCGACACTGAATTATCAGCAGTAGAATTCAATTACCCATGAATTCCCTATTTTGTGCCGAGCGCTGTTGCTGTCCACTTGAATTTGTGTTTGGGAATATTAACCTGCAAGAGAAGAAAATGTCTCTCAGTGTGGTCGTCAGTCAGTGATGCTGGCCAAAAAAAATCTTGTTGCTTGCTTCTGTTTTCCATACTGATAATGACCTTGACTATATACCATTTGCATCAGTCAAATTTATTTATTCGTGAACTAGCCTTGCAGTTAGCGATACAATGTTTTTGCGTGTACGTTGATTTATACTACTTTCCCCTTTACTTTCTTTATTCATTGGCTCATTGCTTTGTTGTCTTTAATTGTTTCTCATTGTGTTCACCATTCAGCCTGTCCCTGGAGGCCATACTCCATGCAGATGTGTGCTAGGTGATAAGGGAATGACTAGCCTTTTTTTGGACCCTGCTAATTACACGGCTCTCGGGCTGCCGCCATGCCTCGTGCATTGTCCTTGCTGGGATGGAGCCAGAACTGATGTGTTGCCTCTATTTCTAGACCCCTCCTCAATCACCCTTGACAGCTGGCCAGCGTCAACTGGTGACCCGTTGCCATGGCGGCGGAAGTTTTCCCTCTAAGGGAAGTTCAGGGTCAGGCTCTGTGGGGGTGGCCAGAGGGTGGAGTGTGCTCCACAGACCTATGAATGAATGAAACCTCTGCCCCACTGGAAGGCTTAAGGCTCTGTCTCTGTGTGATGTTTTCTTTAATCTCATGTTGTGCACTTTGCAGTCATGTCCACTTATATATTTATCAGAGCATTATTGAGTGCCTAAGAATCTCTAAGAAACATGGATGGCTAACCTTTATCTCTGACATGACTGTGAATGCCATAGCAGTAATTGTCAGACTCCAGTGAAGAGAGAAGGAGAAAGGGAGGGGGAGAGAGACAGAGAGAGAGAGAGAGAGAGAGAAAGAGAGAGAGAGAGAGAGAGGCAGAAAACAGGAGCCAGGGAGTCTGTGTGCTTGTGTGTGTGTGTGTGTGTGTGCGCGTGTGTCTGTATATGCGTATACATGTGCGTGTGCGCGCGTCTGTGAGAAAGACAGGGAGGGAGCATGTGTGGGAGGAAGAGAGCAAGGGAGAGGAAGAGAGAGATTGAGCGAGACTGTATGTGTGTGAGTGAGTGTGAGAGAGAGAGAGAGACACAGTGAGAGAGACAAAAAGATGGAGAATGAGAGAACAGGATGGAGAGTTTTTTTTCACTGGTTTCAAGTGCTCAGTCTATTAGACACAGTGTTAAGGCACACAGTTGGAGAAAACAAGCAGGCAAAGAATACTCATGTTCCCAAATCTGACAAGCCTCTTTTCAAGTGAGAGCGAAAAGCCCACTCCTCCCTCAGTGCTCCCCCTGAGATCCAGCTCTGAGGGAAAGTTGCTGCTCTACAGACGCTATCTAACGCCGACACACAGAGGAGCGGGGAGCAGAGCACAGCCCAGCGCCACATGGCTGGATTCTTTGCGGCGCGAGCAAACGAACGCGCTGCCTGCCTGTAACCAGTAGTTGAGCAGGGGGAGGCAGGCAGTCTCACACACACACACACACAAACACACACACACACACACACACACAGGCAAGCGCTCCCTGCGTGCCTCTCACTCCATCACTGCCAGCGCACAGGGAAGGATCGCAGCAGATTCTCTCTCGGTCTCCCTCTCTCTCTCCCTCTTTCTCTCTCTTCCTCCCCCTACATCTCTTTGCGCTTTGAGCGCTCGTTTTTCTTTTGAGCTGGAATACCGGAGCTAGTGACAGAGGAGAAGGAGAGGACCTCTGGCCACAGGGAGGCAAAAAAAGAAGAAGGGAAGCAGAGGTCTATAATCACCACAGGCTGGCTAGCGGCTGCTGAAGGACATCTACACCTCTGCGTTACCTTGGCTGGGAGACTGGGGGGAAAGAGTTGCCAGCACCTTCACTAGATCTGCTCATCTCTTTTTTGGCATAGCCCGACTTTGGCAACACTGAATTTGGGGAGCACCTTGGGTCTGATTTTGCCTGCTGAAGCGGACTGTATAGGACTATAGGAGATCAGATGGCATTTGAAGGTAAGGACAGAGTCTGCCGCGCTCCCTCAGGGTGTATGAGTTGTATGTTTTCTGTGCATGTTTGTTTTAATAGGACAGAGGAAGCGGAGAAACATGGCATGTAGGCTCACAGGACGGGAAAATGGAAGACATATGTGTGTCATTGGGAGACATGTCAGTCTCCGGAATGGAAAATTAAAAGTTGAGCAGGACCTTATTTATTTATCTCACTGTGAGATCCACATCACAGCTCACGCAAAGACAACAAACAGCTCCCATTTTCATCAAGAGGTCTTTTTTTTTCTAATTTATTTATTTAGCCCTCCATGGGGAATGTGAAGGAAGCAATCTTGTGTGTGAAGCAGTTTCTCTGTTCTGCTCCTCACCGCCTCTATCACCAGGCAGGGTAGCGACGGAGTGCAATTATGATTCTGTCAGTCAGCAATGGACCCTCATCTTTGGAATGGGAGAATGGGGGTGGTGTTGGGTTCGTGGTACTGGGTGGAGTGTGCGGGTGTTTTGTAAGTGTGTGTAGGAGTGTGTGTGTGTGTGTTTGTATATGTATCAGAGAGAATGAGAGATAGAGTGTATGAATGTGTGAGTGTGTCTTAGAGAGTGTGAGTGTGCGTGTTGTGTGTTGAATGTGTGTGTGTGTGTGTGTTGAATGTGTGTGTGTGTGTGTGTGTGTGTGTTGACAGGGGTGGAGAGGTGGAAGCTAGACTGAAGGATGGATGTGAAGCTCAAGCTCAAGTGTCAAGCCTGATGCATAGGTGTATGTTGAGAGGGACACTCCCCTGCTTCTCCTCCACACGGCCAGAGGCGAGCAATCTCTTCTCCAGCCTCCCCACCCCAACGCCACACACGGGCGTCCCAAATAATTACTTTTGCCATCAGTTCCCTGTGAGTTTTACAGATTTGCCCCATTTGAGGCAGTCTGTTGGGCGCACACTGAGTTCTCGGTTTAGCAGGCAGTGCAACAGAAAGAGAGGGAGGGGGAGAAAGAGAGAGAGAGAGAGATTCTCGGCTCAGACAGAAGGTGAAGAGACGGTTTAAAAGAGCTCCGTCTCCCCACTGGGCAGGGAGGTTGTTTTCGGACCCTTCTAGTCGGTGCAGGGGGAGACTTAAGAGTTGTTGTGATGTTGGGCATTTAGCACGACTTTGGAGGGGGGTTGTGAGAGAGACCGCCGCAGTCTCTATTTCTCTCCCTCTTATTTTCTCTCTCTCTCTCTCTTTCCTTCTGTCTCCCTTCCTCGTTCTTGCTCTCCTTCTCTCTCTGTCTCTCAATAGTGGACAAGTGCTCCCCTTTGTAAGGAAACCTAAAACATTTATGAAGGTATGCACATCCTGTCTGCTGAAATATTTAAAGTAATTGAATAATAAATAAGCCTTCACTGTCACAGCCCGCCACTCCTCTCCCGCCATGATTGCCGTGCGACCACCTCTTCATTCAAGAAGAAAGACCCATGACCACTAAATGCCTTTGCCTCCAGATAAGAAGAAGGACCTTTTTGGAGGGAAAAAAGCTGCCCTCTCTCTTAGTGAAAGAAAGATGAACACAGAGATAGAAAGATAGAAAGCGAGTCGAAGACTGTGAGAGTTGCAGTGAAAGATAAGAGATTTTACGGATGAAGGAGTCTCTCTCTCTCTCTCTCCCTCCCTAATCTTTTCCTACTTTTGTCACATTACTTCTGCTTTTAAACTGTCTTTTCAGTCAATGGTTTGGGATCTTTTGGCCAGAGTCTTGTATTTATGATGATGGCAGCTATGGTGTGCGGGGCTTGCTTTTTAAGTACATCTGCTTTTGTAAAGGCTGATTAGCCCTTCTATCACCCCTCTGTTCCAGTGCTTGCCCAGGTACTGTAGCACTCAGATGAAGCCAGATAAGAGAAAAAAGAGGGAGGGAGAAAAAAAGCAGAGAGAGAGAGAGAGAGACTGGAAGACTGCTGACTGCAGGGGGGGTGGCTGTGTGTTCAGTGGCTTTGATGTTTTATTGAGTGTTAACCATACCAGGGCAGACGCATCAACTCTGGGTTTTTGCTTGAATAAGGTTGCGGGGGTGGATGGAGGGGATGAATCTGAAGGTAGGTCGTGTGTGTGTGTGTGTGTGTGTGAGACTGCAATGAGTCTCCTGTGCTGTCAGTGCTGTTCTTTCCTACACACATATGCTGATGACTGATGGTTTTGTTTTTTTTTTTAACCTTTCTTATTCTTGTGCGTGTTGTATCTGTGTGTGTGTGTGAGAGAGAGAGTTTGTGTGTGTGTGCATACACATGTATGGGCACATTCACAGCCTAAATATTGATCTTGCCATCACTAAAGACATGAATATGTCTCTCACTTCCTCATGTATATGCATGGATGGGTGTAAACCTGACATTGGTCTCTCCACTTTTAACTGCATTATGCATTACAGGCATTTACACTGGGAATGCAATACAATTATGAATCCAGTGCTGTTTGTCACTGTATTATTTATTGTGGAGACAGATGAACAGTGGGGTCAGAGGCAAATGAGATGGGAAGGCTGTTAGCCATGGTAACATGCTTATCTAACAAACAGGGTTATGAGATTTGGAGTTTGTGATTATGTGGGGACGGCCGAGACGAGCGCTGCTCTGAGCGATAAATCAATGAACCTAATAAAACGTCTGCTCACAGGGGACATAAATCTACTTCAGACGTGCATTCACTTTCATCTATATCAATATCTGGGGAGGCTGTGAATTACTATAAAATGAGCAGTATTAAAGGCTCTCTTCAAGCCTGCATATGTGATTAAGCATTAGATACAGTCATAACCAGTTGTCTATTATTATTTTATTACCCTGTTGGAGAAGGAATAAGATTATCTCATTTGATTTTGTCCCATGCATTTCATCATATAAAAAATCACAAAGTGTTGCACACTCATTCATGTTCTTCCATAAAAGCTATAGACATGGTGCTGAAGATCTTTGAATAGGAGCTTTTACAATCAATACTAGCATGTAATAACTTATCTCTGACATATTCTGGCTTGCAGACTCCTCAGCAGAGGCCTGGGTGCTGTGACTCATGTTATGAAACTGGATGGGGAGCATCTGCAATTGAAATGAGCAAAGGAGAGAGTGAGAGGGACAGAGATGGAGAGAGAGCAGGTGTGCATATGAGGAAAAAAAACAAGAGTGAAACAAGTGCAGCGTGCGGGAGCAGGTTGTTGAGGAAATGGCAGGTGTGTTTGCATGCATGACAGTTTCAGGAAAGCACACAGCTGAGGATTTCTTCCTTCCTATTCGGGGTCAGCCTTTCTCCTCATCTGCTTCCTCTTCCCGCTCTCCTTCTCTTCTTGCCCCTTGTGTTTCGCCTGAACCATCTTCCCTTTCTTCTTCTGTCTTCTTCCTCTTCTTTATGTGACTGCAGAATACACTGCTTTGATTTAATAAGGGCAGGGGGATACTGCATCTCATGTCAATTACTCACAAGTTTTTTAATCAGTAACCAACACATGCATTTGCTTGTCACATTAATTGGTTGGTTGCAGGATGGCTTAGCTAATTAAATTGCATAGCACATCAGCCTGACACCTCAGCACGTGTATATATAAGAACACGGTAACAGTTCTCAATAACACATTTCTCATTAAGGAAACGCACACACAACAGCTGGAGACAGCTGAAGGCACAGAGACAGACCTGACACACAGGTCACTATAACTACTATCATCATCCTTATGCAAAGGCAGACTCCATACTCAACACAGCAAAACAACCTGTAATTTGTTGTGTTTGTTGCACTGCTTGTTCTTCCTGTGCTACCCAAGCGTTTGCCTCTGAGACAGTGTAAAGGAAATAAATAAATATATATCATCTACATCTTCAGCATTGATTCGTTTGATGTATTTGTTTCTCTACGTTTTCTCTTGAGGTTTTGCACATTTCTTAATATGTTACTGTAATTTGCTACCTCATATTTCATAGTTTACACATGATCACTTTGGTATGGTTTGACAAATGGCCCTGAACACATGGTGTAATATCATGTCAAGTTGCTCTGCGGGGTGTCTGCTTAAGATCTGTGCCATCAGCCAAAGGAACCACAAAGGAAAAGAGTGGGTGATGAGACATGTTGAGCACAAAGCTGTGGCATCATTACCGCCAGACCACTATCAGTACAAAATCATTCTTACACAACAGGAAATATCTATCTATCTATCTATCTATGTAGCTAGCTAGCTATCGATTGATTAAACACAGATTCATTTTAACATATTACTGAAATAGCTGATAATCCAATGTTTCAATGCAGTTGCTTATTAACCTCAATTTGAGCATCAGCTCATTTAAAAATTTTACCTTAATAAATGTTTTGCATAAAAGACATCTGAAAATGTTAAGAACAACTTGTTAGTGCCATTCCATTTTTATATACACAAGTCTAAGATAAAATGTGTTCCTCAAAACAACTGCTATAAGCATTAGGTGACTCACTCACAACAGATGGCCACATTTAGTTTGGGAAACTAAATAATCCGAACAACTGATTGTTCTTACAAAGACGCCTGTAAATAACTCACTTTTCAAATCTTAATATTGTCCGGAGGGCCCATGCTTCTTTTTTGTGTTGTTGCGAATAAAACCTAAAGACGCAACAAACCTGATCAACCTTAAGGCGAGTACATCAAGAACTTGATGTTGAATATTTATGTTGCATCTTGTACTTTTTGCTCTATGTAAAAGCTCGAGTAATGTAAACATAGGAGTCTAGCATGCTCACTGAAACCCTAATGAAGGTGCTTTTACTGCAGAGTTCACCAGCATATTTTTAGACAGTCCATTAAAGACAAGGATAAATCAATGTTCTCTCATAACCCATTCTCTCTCTTCCTCTCTCTGCCTGTGTCTGTCTCTCCCCCTCACTGTTGGCTTCCACTGTTTAACCTTAGGACAGTCTCTGCTTGGAGTAGGGATGGCACTCTCAGGGCCTGGCACATGTTTCCCTATGAACAGATCATTAGATCAGGGAGGCCGTCTAGTTGGCATAGCTCACGGTGACATGGATGCCCAGTCTGAGTCTGGCATCAGAGAGCAGGAGATGGAAAAGTCCAGTCTGAACTGGCCCTGATTGCATCACACCTTTTATGTTGACAAGTGTCCTCAAGAGATCTTCCATAAAGGCACTGATGCTTTAAAGGCCCACTATGCAACATTTTTCATTTAATTAATCCGTTTCATACTGTTTAGGATGCTAAAATTAGTCATTACACGGCGAACGAACGGTGTAGAATGCGCCACCGTGGCCAATAGCGGTAGATACAGCACTTGCAATGTTCAGCAGCGCGGACCGCCTCCAATACAATGCAGTGCATTACAATGCAATACAACGGGCTTTAGAGGGAGCTCGTGAGAGAGAAAAAC
Organism: Limnothrissa miodon; assembly: GCA_017657215.1. Taxonomy (NCBI): domain Eukaryota; kingdom Metazoa; phylum Chordata; class Actinopteri; order Clupeiformes; family Clupeidae; genus Limnothrissa; species Limnothrissa miodon. The sequence goes on along the minus strand of JAGFZM010001713.1, from coordinate 407,764 downwards.
AGAATGTTGCTTAGTGCCGGTTTAAATATACTGATCTCAGAATTAATATGGTGGTACTGTTTAATTTTTTAATTGATCACTTTTAGCTTTAACACTGCTTACAATGTATAATCTTCCTAACAGGTGAAATTCTTCAGGGCGGTCACAGGTTAGAGTACCACGCTGACTGGCTTGCTGGCAAACGGTCCTTTATGACATCTTTTTTTGCTGATGGTGGCCAGGTGGTTAAAAGTCCTAAACCTTTATTTAGCTTATGGGCTTTCACTCACACATGAACAGCTTGAATGATTCAGTACGTCTGTGTCCTTTTTCAAAATCTGCTTACTCATGAAGAACTAGAGCCTGTCTTTGGGTTGCAGAGGCCAAGATGGGGGAAAAAAAGAAAATCGCTCGGGCTCTGTCCGACCTGTCTGTCAGAGTAAATGATTGTCTTCCTTTCCTGTAGAGTTTTCCTCCAGCTCTGCACCGGCATGTTTTTAGATGGAATAGTTATATTTATACATACACTGTGGCGTGAGTCCTCTGAAATGGCGCCTGTGAGAGATCGAAAGCAGATTCCTCAAATGAGGTTTTCTTTAGACCATATTTTGGGGTGTGAATGTGTCCACGTCTGCTAAATAAATGCACACTTTAATCAAATCGGTAAATATGTCAACATGCCTCCCAAAAGAAGAGAAAGAGTATCTATTCAGCCTGTCCTGAGAATGCCAGCTCGTGCGTCAGTCATGCCACACTCTGAAGCAGCGTGCAAAGAGTGCATCCTGCCACTTTGCAGTCCTTTCAGTGCTGGAAGATGGCTGAATTGAAGGAGCACTTAGATGTCAGCAAAACAACCCCTGGATCTGGTGTAATCTGGGCACACGGCAACAGACAGCACCCCCAATCACATTGGCAAGGTTACAGAGGGAGTTTTACAAACACTGCTCTCTACAAGATGACGTAAAGAAAAATGGTGATGCTGACACAATTGGAATCGAAAGATATTCATTCTCCTAAATTTCATTTTTTTTTTTACCCAAGGCTTCTGCATGCTACAGTAAATTCAAGATGAGACTGATGGTGGAGATTTGTTAAATACTTTAAAGTGACGAAGTTAGGCAAATAAAAAGGTCCAGACGATGTCAGCTTGGTGATTTTTGGGTAGAGGACAGTGCCAGCAGGCTAGCAGAGGAGAGGGGGGCTTTTTCTCTCTCTACTGAAACGACTGTCAAGGGTGGCTCCTCTCTCAGGACACGGGTGTCAGAGAAAGAGAGGATGCTGGGAAGGTGGCTGGAGGACTGATCACAGACGATCTCAGCTGACAGTGACCCTGTCACTTCTGTCGCTTCCGAGCGCAACTCGGCCAAGTGAGTGGTCAGGATCGGCATGGTCCTGCCGCTGCCAGCCAAGTCTGTAGCATGTTGCATGGGTTGGTTGTGTCTGTGTGGGTGGCTGTGTGTGCGCGTGTGTGATGTGTGTGTGTGTGTTAGTGTGTGTATGTCAGGAGAAAGGCATTAGTGTAGGTCAACAGGGTGGACAGCAACTAAGCTGCGAAGACATTGTGCCAAGTGGCAGAAGCAAAATCTGCTGGACATAGTCCGTGACAGCAACAGCAGCACACAAAAAATGTTTGAATCCCCTCTGGTTGTTTCTGTTGGCTTGAGTGATGAGAGTTTTGACCTTGGACTGCTGTTTTAAACTTCTTCTCAATAGCATAGTGGCAAGGTTGCACATAGTCTACATTCTACATGTGTCTACAGTCTACATGTGTTGGACCAAACACATTCTTCATGTCACTAGGAGTAGAGATATCCCCCAAAAGGGCTGACTCTTTACTGTCAGTTTCCTTAAAAAAATGTTTTAGTGAAATAGTGAGAAAATTCAGCTTGGTGTGTGACACCAAGCAACCATGCAACCATGCCTGTGCAAGCACATTTTAGCAACGCTGAACAAGCTGCTGATTAAACCGTTGCAGACATGGGACACTAAGCGAAGCTTAGGTGCTATATAAACAAATTGAAATAAAAGCTAAAGAGTAGGGAAAAAATAAGGTCCCATTCTGAGATGACATACAAGCAGATAGGCGGTGGTGGCGCAGGTGGTAGAGGAGCCGTTCGCAAGGTTGCAGGTTCGAGCCCAACTCTACCTGACCCCATCGAAGTGTCCTTGAGCAAGACACTGAACCCCAAATTGCTCCTGGTGGCAGGCTGGAGCCTTACATGGTAATGGTGTATGATTGGTTGAATGCCATAGCATAGCAAGCGGCGCATGTAGACGCAGCAGCCTCTGGCTCTTCCGACCGTGCTCATCACGGTGGGACAACTAGAAACGTTATTTGTTTCCTCTGTATGTTCAGTATATGTAGAGAATTGACAATAAAAGAGACTTAAAGGAATTATCTGGAGTGAAACAACACGTAGCTCTGTTGATTCACGTTGCTAAGTGCTATCCCTAGGTATAAGAACGACAGATTTTCATGCACGGTAGAGCGAGTAACGAAACGGCAGCCAGCGCTAACTGATTAGGGCATGTCAGTTTCGTTTTCATTTGCCTAATATGCTTAGCGTTAGCGGCCAGTTCGTGAATTCGGTCTACGTTGTACCTACTGCTGTCATTCTGATACCTATAGACACCATTCGACAGCCTCAGTCAACAGAGCTACGGGTTGATTCACTCCGGATAATCCCTTTAACATATTGTTGTTGTTGTTATGCCAATCACATAATTGCACAAATCAATGTGAAATTGATGGATTTCATACACATTGATTTTGCTAAAATCTCCCATGCACAGGTATACATTTCCATTGATGGATCATTGTAAATGGGCATGTAGTAATCAGATATAAGGAATGATGGCTAACGCTCAGAGGCCACTAGGCTCTATGGTGGTGTTTGGTATGATGTCTGGCTCCCAAGCTTAAGAGTGTTAGCATGCCAAAGGAGTGCCATCACAGACCGTGAAGCGATGCATGTCACACCACTGTGCATACCTGGACTAGAGCCATGGAAGATCAATCGTCATGCATAACAAACCCCCACAGGCAGAAAGGCAAAATCATAGTACCACACTGGTGGCAAAATAGCATCCAGCTGCTGCATGAATTTGTCCATAACTATGCATCTTGTAGCCAATTATGATGAAATATGAATGACTCACGGACCTAATTACGAGGCCCCAAATGAATGCTTGCAGATGTTTTTTTTCTGCCTTGTTTCTCTACCTTCTCTGCAAACACAAGTGGGTCATCCATTTTTGTGTGTGTGTGTGGAGGGGGGGGGGGAGGGGGGGTCTGTGTGTGTGTGTATGTGTGTGTATGTGTGTCTCTGTGTTAGTGTGTGTTTGTGTGTGTGTGTGTGTGTGTGTGTGTGCATTTCCTTCCTCTTCTAGCCATTGTTTTTGCGCCAGTGTCAGCCATTGTGTGGTATCGTTACAACCCCCCCACACTGTCCTCCTCTCTTCATTCCTGCCTCTCAGCATTACTTGGGGGCATTTAGTGTATCGACTGGCCTGCTCCCCAAGCGCTGCAGAAAGTGCTGTGTCTAAAGCCAGTACTAAGGTACTCATCTGTATGGGCGAATATTTGGCGGTGCTGGCCATTTGTTGGTTAAGCTTGCAAGAGTGTGTCAGTAATTGGGTTTGCTTTGACACAGATCTCAGGCAGCATCTTGGCCCTGTGACAAGATCACCTCTGTTTTCAAGAACACACAGCCTTTGTCCACATGAGCAGGGCGATTATGTTGTAACATGCCAGATGTTTTCATTTGAAATGAAAATTTGCAGGAAAATATTGTGCATCACTTGAGGATTAAACTATTCAGTGAACACATCCCCATTAGACAGACATTATTCACAGAGTTTACAAAGGAAGAATTGAGCTTCTTGCTCCTTGTAGTGTTGTGTCGGCAATTGAGCTTCTTGCTCCTCTAGTGTAGTGTCAAATGCTGGATGTCCCAAGAGATGTTTACAACTTTCCACTTCGTTATTTTACTTTGTTAGAGTACTCTGCCAAAGTTACTATTTTTGCTCACTCAGTAGACTTACTGAACTTTCTGAAAGCTCTAAATTTCTAGTTATCACTGGATTTAGGTATCTTCACCAAGGTACCAATTTTATTCTGAGACACCTGACAGCAGTTTACTGTGCTCATCTCTCCACCAAAATGAAGAGTGTGATGAGTAACCCTCCTTTGATTACCTCCTAGTCACACTGAAAAGGCTGAATGTGCACCTATTGTACTGCATGTCACCTGACCTTAACATCTGATCAGAGCAGAATGTTGATGCATGTAAACAAATGACCCAGAATCAGGATAGTGTAATCGGAATGGCAGAAAATCTATTCATGCAAATGAGGCTACTGCTATTTTTGTGTAAAGAAACTCAGATGAGAATATCAGCGTGTGCTCTGGTTGCAATGTTATCTGAAGGGGAATTCAGATGGGAAAATATATAGATTGGATTTTACCTATGGTTGTAAGACTACTATTACCATGTCATACTATGTTATGGCAGATACTAGCACAGTACTGTACAGTTCAGTAGTCTGTGGCGTGTTTCCAATATAAAACATGAGTGAACAGCAAATTCATAGTGTCTTACGAGTCTTGTCAACATAGGAGAATAAAATCCAGTATTAACCATAATACAGCACATGTTAATATGAGAGACTTTATAGGCCTTAAATTTAATGTAGCCTCTTTTTTATTAAACTGCCTTTGTACGTACTGTATGCTGACACCGCTGACACCATTGTGTGATTTTATAACAGTAATTATAATCATGCAATAATAATTACATTATTTAAAGCATAAAATAAATTATTTATATATTATGTCCTATTGGAACTGGATATAATGAACTACACAGCAGGGAAAATTACTGTATTAACGTTTTGAACTTTTAGTCGGCTGTTGGTATTTTTGATTAGACTATTGACATAAAATTATTCTGACCAGACATTGCCTTCAACCCAAGAAATCCACACATGTAAACACCTTTAAAGTCCCCAAATATTGTTAAATGTAACAAAGTGAAATGGAGAGAGAGACAGTATTGAGCTCTAAACCAAGAAAAGGCAAGGAATCTGCTGTAATGTATAATTAATTTGATGGTAATTCTACCTCCTAACTGTGCATAATAATATCAGCCAGGGTCCTACAATATGATGGGCCACATAAAAAACGTTTTCAATATTTCCTCATGGTGGTAATGGCAAAAAAAAAAAAAAATGTTTTTTTGTTTTTAATTATCATGCTTGTGCACTTTGCACGTTCACATTTTGTGCTACTCATACAATGACAAAAACAGAATTTATCTTTTTCTTTCCCAAGACATCTGCAACCCACAAATGCATACCAATCCACCTGTTTACAGATGAATTTTCAATCCCCAGATAGCTAGCACTAGCAAGCGCACTTGGGGCCTGTATCAGCCTGTGACAGAGCGTCACTACCATCAACTGGACTCTCACCGAGCCTCGACTGACAAGCGTGGCTTTAAAGTTATCTGGAGATGTTCCTTATGCACGACTGGCTTACTGAAATACCATTTGTACTGACAGACTGCCCAAGACAGAGTTGTATGCAGGACTGTACTACAGTTAATCCCTACACCATCAGTATGGGATTACGCTAATCACAAACGTAATGGACAGGGTCAAGGGGAGTGGAGAGAAGAGTTCTCAGTTTTATAATGGAAATGTGGAATTGACATTCAGCTGTTTTTGAATCATAAGCTGGCAGCCATGACAGACATCTTGGTGACATCTTATGACATAGCATGTAAGCAATGTGCTGCCCCAATCAGCTGCTCTCACTGAGTCTGTGGTCCTCTCTTCAGGGTCCAGGGTTCCACAAACCCACTTAGAGGCAGTCTGGACCCCCGCAACATAGACACACCCTGAATACAAACGCAACATGCTCCAGTGACCCCTGTTGTGTGAGATATACGTACAGTTCACACACAGTTCAGGGGTTCCCTCGGCTCTGTGCAAGATGCGAGTCGGCCACGCCAGCATAGCTCAGTTTATTTGTCAAACTGTCCTCGTGGCCAGTTGCGAAAATAGCGATTGGCCGTTGTCGGCTCCCATTAAGGAGCTGTCTGTTTGGCTCCAGCTGATGATTGAGAGCCCTTGAGTGTGTATTAGCTTGGCTGGATCGGATGCACACAGGATGCTAATGCTCCTATTCGCCGATTGTCTGCGACGCCGGGAACAATACCACTGCATCTAAATGATGACCTTTACCTCGGCGCGTACAAGCTGAGCAGGCATTGTCAACACGTGTAATTCCTACCCTTGGATGGCAGCTCACCGTGAATTATAAATCAATGAGCTTGCATTACTGTGAAATCCCTTGCCCATGGGTATTGCTGATGACAGAAGAATGGGTGAGTGGGTGGGTGGGTGGGTGGGGGTGCGGATGAGGGAGGGAAGGCGGAAGAAGAGAGTGGAGTAGGGTGGAGTGGGGTGAGAGGATTGCGAGTAGTCTCCCTATGTCCAGCATCGGGGCCCTCTGCTTACTGGCCACTGGCCAGAGCAGTCGTGAGAGTGGAGAGCTTCTTATCAAACAAGCACAGGCAGAAGGCTGGCACTCTTCACTGTATTTGACAGTGTGTGTGTGAGTGCATATGTGTGAGTTTGTGTGTCCAATATTGGTGTGTTTTTACGTTTCTACATATTTGTGTTCCTATGTCAATGTGTGTGTGTTTGTGTGTGTGTGTGTGTGTGTGTGTGTGTGTGTGTGTGTGTGTGTGAAAAAGAGAGATGGGTGCAGGCTGAAAATGTGAGAGTTAGTGCTCTGCAATCTATGTCGTTTACTGATATGGTACAGTGTAGTGACTGTTCTAGGTCATCACTGCCTTAGGGGTAAACTTGCTGAAGTTATACTAAAGTTTTAGATATCAGAAATCCAAATGAATGTGTATGAACTCAGGCATTCGGTTGAATTCTTTTTCAGCATCAGCATACAATGTAGACATTTTATTTTATTATTTTTGTACTTTTGGGAACAAAACATTAAATATTCTGAACATTTTGAACTACAGTAGAAATACATAACATGCATGGCAATACTAAAATAAAAATAAATATAATAATATTTATAATAGCAGATACTGTTCTCTCTTCTTGTTTTCCATTGTATATTTATAATGAGGCACTTTGTTTTGGGACTGTTCATCTTCAATGTTATTACAGCTGGTAAAACTCTGGGAAAACAAGCAACAATGACTATGGCTCTTTTCTCAAAGTGACTTGCAGCGCACACACACACACACATGCGTACGTTCAGAGAGAGGCAGGCACACAATATTTCATTTTTTGTTAATGTTGTTTTTTTTTCATCCAGTAATTGTACCTCTGACCTTGGTACCCCATGAGCAATTCGCTGTGTCCTTGAATGGATGCATAGCCAGTATATGTATCACCAATACAGACATGCAACATTTTTTATGAGCATACAGCACATATAGTCTCCCCTTCCTAGTAACATCAAATAATAGAGCTGGACATAATGAAGCTTTGCTTTCACTTTACTGAAAGGCCTCTGACAGGCCTGGTTCATGCCAGTTAGTGACATCATGCAGGTACTGCAGGCAATACTACGCTTTGTACCATGGACACATGATTTCTGTCACTCCTAGTTCAGCCGGAGCCCTGAGGTGCTGACCTGTGTTGACCAAGCCCTCCCCCTTCATGCTAGACATGGTAAAGGATTTTCCGCAGTGCCGGCAACCTCGCCTTTGACCACCAGGAGAATGAGAGAGAGGAAGAGTGATACAATGGAGTGGATCGGACAACAGTGAGGACACCGAGGGGGTTCACATGCCTTGATTATGTGGGAGTGGGAGTTTATGGCAGAAATAGCGGTGTCTATGCGTGAGATACGAGCTGAATTTCAATTGCCGCTGTGTTGTTGCCCAGCTTGTCTATTCTGTGCACATAGCAGAATCCAAAAAGGTTGTGAGATCACTCTTCAGCTATTTGTGGCTTGTTATTAGCATATTAGTGTGATTAAATTCAATAAAAATCCAAATGACATTTACTTCAAAGCGTTATCGAATCTAATGAATGAAGGAATATCTACCACAGCAGACTAGACTTGCCTCAGCGCACACTGGCGCTTTGGATGCAGACAGGAAGGCAACTTGGTTTGGGATCCTGAAATGGCATATTTCTGCCAGCCTTGTTGTTGTAGACGGTATCCCAACATCCATCTGCGCCCAAGACAGGTCCAAGCTGGCTCCTATTGATGAAGACACAGTCTCAATGCATGCAGTCTGCAGTCACTGTGTGCACTGCGCTATTTAAAGTCATCTCCAAGGCTGATACATCAGCCGTGCCTAAGTCCCTAAGTCCATCTCTTTGTGGAATATCACAATGTCTCAAAAGGTCTATCTTCTCTATAGATCCCTAACAATAGCAGCTCTTTTTGCGGGGACCACACCATATGCTTCGTCACATCTTTCTGTAACCAGACGCAGTGACCTGTTCAGCTTCTAAAAAGGGATGCTTCCATTACCTCTGCAATTACTATCGGTAGGGACTTGAGGAAAGTGCATAAGAGGCTTCTCCACCTTGTAATGGAAGGCACCCACCCCAGACTGACTGGGGCCTTTTTGAGGTGCTGTGGCCCTTCAAGCTGCCTTTCACATTAATATTAAAGCGGTGGTTCAGAGTACATTTCACCAAGGTCCTTTGCCTCAAACCATTCAGACAAGTTTTTTTCCTTTTTACCCTCGTCAAACATTGGTCAAGTTAGTGGTTCTGCTAGATCTTACTGGCTTATAGCAGTCATTACACAGAACATAGACTGTAAAATAATATTACAATTATATACAAATAGGGTCTGTATTCATAAAATGAGGGACGAGAACGTTTGCAAATACAAAACTTTTTGCTGCTAATGCTCACGCTGCATGCTGAAACCTGTGTGATCTGGGAACTTTAATCCCAGACTATCACAGGTACAGTGGGTGTACGTTATAATGTTATAATGATATAATAAATCATTTCCTGATATTAAATCAGTGAGAAACAGACTACATGCATGATCTCTTTGAAGAAGTGGAGGGACTCCACCACCACCACCCCCTCCAACATCCACTACCCCTCTGCAAACCATGTTCAAAGGCAGCAAACATTAGAGATCGAGATAGGGACATTGTGAGTGTGGGGAGAGAGAGAGAGTCAGAAAGTGTAGGTGCATAAATAATGTATTCCTACCATGCATTGACGCCTGGATCAATGGCGACTCAAAGACCATCTTCAAAGGGACAGTGGCTCAAGACCTTATTTGATCACTTCTTCTGTGCAAAGTCCCTTTTTTGTTTGTCCCATCCCATAGAGACTTCATTATTTCCCAACTGCTTGTAAAGCTATTGTTGAAAGACCATGACGCATCACACATTCAAAGTGAGGTGGGGGAGGATGTGGGTGTTGAGATGGTCTTTGATGCAGCATGAAAACAGATGGGCAGTGTGGCCAAACTTGAGAGCGGTTGTCTCATGTGGGGGTGGGTGTGTTGGGTTCACATATAGGTAGGTTTTATTTAGCTCCGCTTCTCTACAGAGGCACCCTAAGGGACATCTGTAGTGAGTGGAATTTTGAGAACTGATGTGGCACCACTTTCTGTCACATGTAATTTTTAAAGTGTGTATGATAATTAAAGTAAGGCAGCCTACTTTAAGACTTTGGCATTTTAGTACTGTGTTGATGTTTTCAATTACTTTCTGCTACAATAGAATTGCCAATCTCAAAATGGAAGAACTGGTTTATTGATTTGAATTTGTTGTCAGAACAGGCATGTGGCAGTGACAAATGGGTCTAAAAGTAGCCGGGATGATTATGTTCTGAAATCTGACATTTGTCTTCCTATGAAGAGAAGGTGTGCAGTGAAGTGCAGACCAGGGCCTTAGTTTCCCGCTACGCACCCTAGGGCATCTCCTTCCTCCAAGCTCTCCTCTCTTCCTCTCTCTCTCTCTCTCTCTCTCTCTCTCTCTCTCTCTCTCTCTCTC
>JAGFZM010001713.1:386562-397759 GCA_017657215.1 Limnothrissa miodon | reverse complement strand
CTCTCTCTCTCTCTCTCTCTCTCTCTCTCTCTCTCTCTCTCTCTCTCTCTCTCTCTCGCTATCACTCTCAGTTGAGCTCTCTCCCTCTCTCCATCAGCTTGTCCCGGAACCCAGATGGCCAGGGCACCCGCCCAAGTTTCTCTCAGGAAGAGAAAATGCTCGCCCGCTTCAGGCTGCCAGGCCCAAAGCTTCTCGTGCCTGGCACGGGCAGACAGAGTTCCTTGTTGGCACCGAACGACAGCCCAACTGTGTCACGACTGATGGGTGTCGGCAAATGGTGCCTGGCAAACTAAATTTAGATCAAAGGTCTGTGAGCTTCACCATAAAACTTAAAGAGTTGCAAAAGCTGGAACTGGCTAGATATGGTGAAGGATTCTGGTTGGCTCTGATAGTGTTGCTGACACATATTTTCAGGCTGTTCGTATGTAATTAGCAGGAAAGACCAGCCATGTTCTTGTGTGCCACATGTACTATCAATACCAAGAACCAAGAAGATATGTTCTTATACCATGACTCTAATGCTGTTCCATGCTGGTGGATTGCCTCGTTGGCTTCCTGCAATCATGTGGACTGCACTACTCCAAATCCTGAATGCATTTGATATTCAACCTTGTGTTAATAAAAAAACTTACATTTTCTTTCATAACTCTTAGTTTAACTATGACACACAAGTATCACTCTCAGAAGCAGAGAATATTAGTCAAATGAAGATAGGATCATTCCTGCTGAGCTACAAAGTCATTATTAAATAAATGATAATTAAATCTAAATTCAGCAAAGGCAAAGCACAGCGTTAAAAGCTGCTAATTAGCTTACCAGGTGGTTCACTCACGCCTTGTGTTTGACCCTCAACAAAAGAGCTGGTCAGAGGGTCACCCTATTTTTCTTCTTAGATATGGGATGAGCTGGGCTCTTTGGAGAACATTTTAATGTAGTGTGCTACCCATACTGATTATACTGCCATTAAATATTATCTAATATAATCATAACTTAATACAAATATAATAACTATAAATACATAATAAATATAAATAATAACAACTCATCAAGCATAAGATGAATGTGGCAGATCCATTAAAAATACGTTATTGGAAATAAAAACATAATTATTCTTACACAGTGTGCGACTAATCTATCCATGACCTAAAAAGGAATGAAAGTAAATTTAGTCATCAGGTAAATGAAACGGGCAGCAGATTTTAGCAAAATTTGTCATGCTGCACTTCACTGCTTTACTGAATTCCTCCATTTGAACTTGGCTTTTTTTCCATAATAGCTAAGCACCAACAGCTGACAAGTGATCTTTACCTTTAAAACCAGTCATGTGACAAAACAAAGGCATACAATATGCGTCACATGTTCAAGAAAAATATGCCCGTCTTCTTTTATTACTATTACCATGTCATTGTGAAAGAATAGGGCAGATTTCTGCCCAAGGAAACAACGGAGGAGATGTAAGCTGGTGCCATGCTAGAGTGATTTGGGTAATAGCCTAGCAATCAGAAGGGCTGCCAGCCCAATTCCCAGGTGGGACTGGCTGCAGCAGCCGTGCCCTTCAGCAAAGGCTGTTTTGTCTAAATTGCTGTCGTGGACGTCCATCGGTGAGCAGGATTGTTTCGCTGGGGATCAGCACGACTGTTTCTGATAAACTCCCATTGTAATGCACATTGAAGCTTTCAAGTGACCAGAAAGAAATTCCTGGAAATCTCAGCTTGTCTTCCAAAGCAACAACAACCCGTCTTACATGCTGTAGAGTGTGAGTGGTGGTGGTGGTGGTGGTGGTGGTGGGGGGGAGGGTTGGGGTGTGAATCAAACATGTTGATGTAAATCTGAGTGGACAGGTACCACGGCGAGGTGCCACAGAAGACAGCTCGGCCAGGCAGCCAGGCGGACATTTGCCATGAGATGCCTGATTAAAGGATCTCTCACACGAGCCTTGTTGCAAACCAGCCATGGATAATTGAAGCATCAGAGAGGATGGCAGCATTCATTGTGCCTGTTAATCAAATAGGGGGGAAAAAGGAAAGAAATAAAAAGCTAAGACAGGAGAAGTAGACAGACTGACATTAACATCCGTTCCGTGTGTCATTGCCACTTGTGATGTCACCTTAACCTCACCAAGTATGGAAATAATTACTTTCTTCTCTTTTTGCTCAGCAAAGAGCAGATTCGTATTCTATTCAGTGTGATCTGAAAGTTATCAAGGTGTGGAGAATGGATTCCCATCTATTCTCATGGTTATTGCAATTCTTCAGGATTAATTAAACTATCCACAGATAGATGGAAAAGGTCACAGCACATAATGGTTAAGAGTTCATACAGCAATGTGAGGCAAAGGCTTCTTCCCCATGCTTGAAATAGAGCTATATTCCACTGTAACAGATCTCTGCACTCTCCTAAATGCTCCAAAACCTCTAGCAATGTTACACTAAAACACATTACATGATCTGTTGGTGTCACCTTCAAGTGGAAAGGGGAGGTCTGTTTGGCTCATTCAGTTGTAGGAAACACATTAAATGTGTTATTTCAGCATATCCTGCTCACACAAACTACAGCTGTGGTAACATAAAATACAACATCTGAAAACATAACAACCACACAATACCCCAATGGCCATCTGTGGCCTACTGGTTAGGGCTTCAGTCTTGAAACAGAAGGCTTGCAGGTTGGAACTCTGACCAGTAGACCAAGGCACCCAACCTTTAACTGCTCCTTGGCACTTCTCTAGCAGACAGCCTACTGCTCCAGCTTAGTGTGTACTTCATCTCACTGTGTTGTGTGCTTTTCATTAATTTGCGTTAGAAATAATGCATTCTTTTTTCAGAATCAAAAAACGACATACTGTACAGTATACTAACTGCACAGAGGATTGTTAAGGTCCATTTCTGTTTTTGTTTTCCCCATTTACGGTGATGAACAATTTTAATGAGGTAAATTTTGCTAAATAGCAAAAATGAACACTGAACAGGCAAGGGACATTGACACTGTTTCAGGCTTATTAGTTGGGCTTAGGTATCATTTTAGTGTCTAATTTTAAACTAGCCCACCGTACGTCACAAAATGGATATACCATCTCTGTTGTCAGCAAAAGTGTGACAATCCTTAATGTCCACCATGCACCGAGCCCATACACACTTAAAGCCAGGCTGCATGCACAGTACAACCCTCTCCGTAAATGAACATTAGGGCTGGTTGGACTTTAATAATTGTCATCTCGCTAATGAGTGCATTACTTGACCTGGACTTTCATTGGGTACAATGCTTGCATGTAGACAAAGGAACACTCTCATTGTACTTGTTTTGAAAGAGATTTTAAGCACTGTAGCTGTTTAAAGCAACTGCTCTTTTTCAATTCAAATGGAATTTTGTGTCATGAAAAGTGCTTCTCCAATAGAAAGCCTTTCACCTCCAGCACTTGTCAGTGCACAGACATGCTTTGGCCAGAGACACTTTGGCTAGCTTTGAGGTCAGACGACCTTGCGTGCTCAGCAGAGTCCCGATGAAAAGGAGGGTGGCGCTGTCATTAAACGGTAAGTGGGTCATTCGGCGTGCCAGAGCAAGATGGAGGAGATAATATGTGAGCCTGCAAAAGGTGTTCTTCTAAAAAGCAATCATTCTTTTGGGCCGTGGCAGCACCAAGTCTCCAGCTATCCTTTCCGTTCTCCAGCTCTAATGATCCCTCTACCTCTTCTCTTCCTTTCAGCCTCTCTGTGCTGCAGGCCTGAAGTGTGTCTAAACAATCTATATGCTCTGCCAGTGCTCTCCCATCCCCAACCCCCCTCATGTGAAATGTGTGGCGAAGCATGGTATGTTTAAGATGCAAGTTTGTGCTCGCTCAATAGCTGGAATCGCTATTGATTTGTAGAAGTATACTGAAATCCCTCACTTTTAACCCTCCTCCACACACAAACACACACACACACACATTTTTTTTCTTCCTTTTGTTAAATCACACTTATACAGAACATTCAGTCCTGACCTGAGAATGCTGCTGGAACAATTAGAAGAAATTGCATTCTATTGACATATTGGCCACGTGACACGGTTCCGTAAAGAACTGGATTCTCACAGACACAGACACAGTCCTTCAGCTGGCAAAGCTCCATGGATACTTACTGTAAATCACTGCATATGCGGGGAACAATTAATTACTTCATTTAATGTTAATGTGAGAACACAAGAGCATCAACAAGGGCACAGCATGTTTCAGCAAGCGTTGGGTGTTTACTGAAGTTTTCACTGTGGCAGGGCTGCACTATAAATATGCTGAGGGCTCATCTGTCCTGTAATACGCAGTGAACCATCTGCAGCTTAAAGTGGAGGGTAACCTTGCTTCACAGATACGGTGGTATTGGAAGTGGTTGTTCTCCGTGCCTTTATCAGCGGCTTGTGTGCGTCGACATAAGACGACAGCCAGGGCGTCGTCCGCAAAATCCCATTTCTTATCTTTCCCTCCCTCTCCCTCTCTTTCTCTCTTTTTCGCTGTGTAGATAACGGTGTACCGTTTACCTCCTGTCCTTCTCAAGGGTATTTATGCCATGGATGAAGCTTTTCCTGCAGAACAAAGATGTCCATAAAAAGAACCTACATAAACGTTTTATATCTCTCACTCTCTCGCTCTCTGTTCCTCCCTCTCTCTCTCTCTCTTCCTCTCTCTTTCTCTTTCATTCTCTCCCTCCTCTATTCCTCTCTCAGTCGTCTCCACGGCCCCCTGTTGCTCCTTAAATATTCACACTTTCCCACACGCCTCTCTACTTCCTGAAGCTGGTCTAGAGGCTGAGTACCGTCTAGTCAAGTAGAGCAGGGAGACGACAGGTCATAAGCTGCAAAGGCTTAGCAGAGCAGTCACAAAGTCCCTGCTGAGAGAGGGAGGAATCCCTGTATCTTTGGCCTGCATCTGCTCATGGCGTCCACACAGCGTGAACTTCCCAGTGCTCTAAACAAAAGCCATGTGCATGTGATTGTAGGTTTATTTAGCTCTCTTTCCTCCCCCTCCTTATCAAACAAAGAGGTGTTTTTTATCTAGGTTAAATCAGTCCACCTGAGACATACCCCCTTCTGATATCCAGTATTCTCCTTGACCAGTCCGCATTGTTTGGTCAAACCATTCATGGCAAACAAATGGCCGCCAAAACCTACATTTATTTTTTTCAAAAATCACTGTTCACATTTAGCAACAATTCAAAGATAGTGGTTATTCTTTAAAAATCTTTAAAAATCAGCTCTATTATATTCTGTGTTTACACATCACCATTCTACGGAAATATTAATTTGCCAGCATGTGCTGAAGGATGTCGAGAACCCATGGCTAGTGATGGCAGTTGAAGCTAGTCATAGTCTCATCCTGAAAGCATCTTGCAGTCATTTCTCCTCATTAGAGTGTGAGCACTGACATCATTCTGTGCCTAATGTCACCATCTGTGAAGGAAAAAAAATACAATATTCACAACATTAAAATCAATATCACCTTGACAGTGCTGTGAGGAATCCACCATTGGCAGACAGAGTAATGGAAATGTCTGGCTGGTGGCAGGTTCAATAATGATAATTGATGCTTTGCCATGGTCATCTGCTGTGAGAACTTCAGGGGCCAGCCTACGAGGATGCACCAGAACGCTGGCCCTGGCATGGCGTTCAGGGGAGAACACATGGACAATCTGCTTGTCAAAGAAAGAAAAATAGAGACACGGCTCTGAGACAACAAGGCGGGCCTCATGCAGTCTTCCGACAGTGTTGGGTCACTTGGTGGGCTGTGAAGGGGGTGGTGGTGCAGGATGAGGTAGAGGGCAGATGCTCAATGTGGCCCCATGGCCAACTGTTTGGAACAGGTTTCTCACCCAGACCGTTGGCCTCTCTGCCAGACTCGCCACCACATGGGCTCATTATAGGGAAAAAGCAATGAGCTTTGCCAGTCTGGTGGTCTCCTCTCTTTACATGGGGGTGGACCTGTGACTAGAGTTGGCAGTGGGTGTTGTGTGATGACAGAGGTGATGAATGGCACTTCCTGTGTCAATGACGCAGTGCCACTAGAGCTGGTCACTGGATCGCACCATGACCCCGCCCGTTGGCAGAGTCTTTTCCTCACACCAATGCCAGGCAGCAGAGATAAGACAGATTTCTGTGTGGTGGCATCATTAATGACTCCGAATAGTTGTCTTGTGGTGCATTGTGTCATCAGTGCCACATAGGTAATTGTAATGCCAAATTATTAATGCTTAACATGACTTTTTGTTTTTTTTAAAGATGACTGTAAAAATAGTCAAATGATTGTCTACATTACAATGGCAGGCGGAGTGTGACTGCCTGTCACACAGCACCACTGATTGGAACCTCAAGAGACAGACTGTTTTGTGATGTATCTTTTAAAAGTAAATTGATATATTTTTACCCTTGCTGACAGATGGTACAACTAAAATGTCAACATGAGATAAGAATTTACATACAAAAAGCTTGTTGAAATCTCTCGGAGGAGGCAATGCAGCTTGAAGTTCCACACTGCATTTGTAATATGGGAGGTGTTGTGTTATTCTACAACCATGTACTTTCAAAACCCTCCCACAAAGAATGTTGCATAGTTTATTTATTGCATATCTTAGCATCAATCTTAGGATAGTAGCGTGGTACTGAAGGAGTAATTCTGCTCTGGTCTGACTGACAGCTGAAGACCTGAAACTGTCACCATGATTAGCCATGACAAACAGCTAGTGCAAATTCTTTTACACACTCATGCTTAAACGTGCGCAATATGCTAGCTAGTTTGGGATTAAGGCAAAGTGACTCATCTCCTACTCAGACTGTTTTATGAGGCAGGAAACAAATCCATAATATTTTTGTCTGAGGGAAGGGGGGTCGGTGAGAGGTGTCAGAGAGTATTACAGCAAAGAGAAAAGCATTTTTAATGTTTCTCTGCAAAGGACCATTGGAGAATCTTAAACCATTGGAGAATCAAAATCTTAATCTTAAACACAGGAACACAGCAAAGCAAATATCACCCATAAGCAATGGACAAGAAAAATACTTCCTTGCTTGTGTTATAAGGACTATCTGTAAGTTAGGTATTTGTTTGCTTTAGTAGGTGCATGCTAGAATTGAATATTTTGTGAAGTTGGATCTCACAGGCTATATCTTCTGCTTTCAGATCATTTATTTTTTTTCAGGTATGACTTTAGGTAGATTGCAGTTTGGGCAGAAGCCTTTCAGTAGGCCTCAGTTACAGAGATTGTCTTTGTTTTTTGTTTGCCATGTTAACTTCACTTTGACTTTCACTGTTGTGACATTTGCAACCAGAGGTACATGTTCACTTTTGCTTCAGAAAATAATTAATCAGACTGAAGATGTAGACACATGCAGCTAACAGTTTGTGGCATAATGTCATTTTTTTTTTGTGGCAATACTATTCCAATGCAAAATGTCATTGGGACCTGGGGGCTTTTTTTAGTTCTCTAAAAAAA
This sequence comes from Limnothrissa miodon, assembly GCA_017657215.1. Classification (NCBI taxonomy): domain Eukaryota; kingdom Metazoa; phylum Chordata; class Actinopteri; order Clupeiformes; family Clupeidae; genus Limnothrissa; species Limnothrissa miodon. Next base: position 390,308 of record JAGFZM010001713.1, on the reverse strand, counting down.
AAGCCAAACGACTGTATGTGTCCTCTACTGGAGTGACCTCACCACCACAACAACATACACATGCAAAATTGCCTGTACATAGCTTGGCTTGCACAAAAGTTTTTAGGGGTATTTACTCACAGCATAGAACAGACTTGACCAACTAAACATGAACTTGACACAGTTGACACACCAATCTTGTGAAACAGCTGCTGAAAAATACTAGGCAATTTATACCAAAAGAGAATGTGATGCAATGTCACGCTGATTAACTATATAAAGCACACCCATGGGTGCAAAACACGTCCATTTAACCAAAACACACAATTTCGATCCACAGCTGCAATCCTTAATGTACAGTAAGGTTGTAGTTGTGGTTGTAATTTTTTGTTTAAATTAAGTTTTTGTTTAAACTTTAACACCAGAGAATAGTGTGCAGTACATAATATTGGTCTCAAATAGTAAAGGGATGTCAGTTCATTGTTGATTTTAATAATGTTATATGTTACCTTAGAAATTATGTTACCAAATAGTCTCGCATGGCATTGTTATGGAGAAAGACGACTGTGCTGCGACACAGGTCTGTTCTGCAGCCTACTGCATTTGAAATGAGTGCCTCTCTTCTGTGGATTTCACTCCGTTAAAATGGCAGAAAGGCTCAAGAAGATTAGTGCTCTCTCAAAGGGCCAGCACACCTGAGAGCTTCTCTGCTAATCTTCACACAATATTCCCATAATTAAGATCATTAAAGTCTAATTGGCATGGTGGGTAATTGCGCTCCATTCTGTGCCAGTTCACATGCCATGATTTTTTTTATTCAGAGGAGCTCTATTTTAGAGGGGAAAAAGAATGACCCCTTGTCCAAACGGCATCAGAAGGCAATCCCAGCATGATACAATAACAGGGTCAAATATTTGATTTCAGCATGACTAATAGTCATGAAAAAGACTAGCAGAAAGCCAAAAAGGTCTGTTGCTATATCAGGTACAAAAGACATGGATTATCAGGGAAGAGCTGTACTAGTGTTTCTGCAAGGAATACTAAAGCTCTCCGTATTGAACAAACTGCAGACCAAAAATTCTCTGCATGCTGAGAGACAGTATTCTCCATTAGTGAATGGTGAACGTGTTGGTGTGTATGGACAGGATGAAAAGATTAAATCACATGCATTGTTACTGTATGGTATACCATTCCATCAATATTTTATTTCTTAATGCTGTTGTATAACCAGTAAAGGTTTATTGAATTTTTTTATCCCAGAGATCCCATTGGTTTAACATGCTGGTAAACATGCTGGTTTGATTTTTAAAAAAGTCAATGAATATTCTGTATTGAGACAACAGGCAGTACCAAGTAGACCAAAGAGGCAGTTAAAGACAGTACAATCAGCAAAGTTGTAATTACTCTGGTATTTATTATGCGATGTACACTGTCGAGGCAAATCTAGGTGGACACCAGGCTTGCCATACATGTCCAGGGTTATGTTTCAGCTGTTTGCATGATATGCATGGCAAAGCTGATTGCCAGTCTTGGCCAATCAAATGCCCTTCTCAGTTTCAAAGATCTTGGCTTTGAACAAGCATATCCTCTCAAGTTTCTATCGGCCCCTTCTGGTTAATTAATGAGAGGCTTGTAGTCACTCTTGCCTCCAGTGCTAAAGGAAGGGGAAAAATGAAAGATTTCACCAGCTGGTCATGTTTGGACATGAGATAAAGAGATGATAGGACAATTACAGAGAATGCTCCTTGCTCTCGTCTGATTCGTTTAAAGATTAATAACAAATCCGACGCTGGAGAGCATTGCTTTCACCCTTACGTTCCCTGCATTGGCTGGTCTCTACTTACTTACATGTAACTCTATTCATCAATTAACCACTGATCAATAAAACATTAATCAATAATACTGTACATCGTAGCATCTTAAATATCCACATACAGTATGGGGGGATTTGAGTATTTATGTGAGATTTTAATTTTAATGCTTGACATTTCATATAATTTGAGATTGTTGACAACAAGCTGATGACAAGTTAGTGTGCATGAATAAATCAATGTAATTCAACTTCATACTCTAATTGAAACACTGCAAAAATCATCAATGAAAACAGCCTACATGCAAGTTGTTTTACCTCTCTTATCATCACCTCATAAATCCATGCATTATCCAGAAGCTTGTGTTGACGGCGTCTGCCATTATTACGAGGTGGGTAGTGCCTCTGATAACATCCCTCAACGCTAATAGAAAGTGACGGGATTCTGCCAGCCACGCATGAAGCAGCACTAAAGAACTCAAAACAAGATGAGAAATTAAGATACCTGCTGTTTACTTCAGCGATCTTCAGACGTTTAACCAGAGACTAAAAGTTTGCTTGCTGAGGTATATAATGAATGCGTTACGGTTTGCAAACAAAAGTCAAGTCCAAAAGCAAACAGGCTTAAAATTGAAGTGGCAGTCATACATTATTTAGATGACTGGGGGAAATTGGATAGGAACAGGAATGTCTATCGCTCATTCTCTTTCTTTCTTTCTCTCTCACTGTCTCTTATACGCACACACACACAATACATAATTTAATGCTATATTGTATACCTTAAATAGCATGCACCGTATCCAACTGCGCCATGGCTAGCTATGATTACTTAAGGCCCCCATTCTCTCCCTCCCTGATCTACATGTATTCATCCCCTCTTTATTTTGATGGAGGGGCAAGAAAGTAACCATTGTTAAGCCTGTGCACTGTAAATCAGCACGGGACAAAGTGAGAAGAGCAGAGACCTGATGGGGGATAAATAGGGAGAGGACAGGCGAGGGGACAGACCCACACGCCCATAGACCTGCAGCCCAGGAAAAGTGGCTTAAAGGACAAGTCAAGTGTGAATCCGTCCACAACCCCGCTGCCCAAGGTCACAGAGTGATGTCAGTAGGAAAAGAAACAAGGATATTTGACACAACACAGACCAAATGATGAACTGGCAGGTGAATGAGGCACATAAGGTACATATTATTTTCCTATGCCCTGTTCAGTTATAGTGTTAGCTGCTGGTTCACTATTCGGTATGTTGATATGTATTAGATATTCTGATTTTTTTACCTAGAGCTCTGTGACTCTGCCCGGTGCTGACTTACAGTGCACAGACTCCCCTGCTGTGGCTAATAATAATAATAATAATAATAATAATAATCTCCCTGCCCAGTGAATGACTTTGGCCCTGTTCTGTGCCACTCCATCAATCACACTTTTATTACTCAGTCCAGTGCCGTAGTTTCAGTTAGGCTCTTGAGTTTGAGTTAGGCTCTTGAATAATGACCACACAAAAACAGACTTGTACACCTAAATAGCTTGCTCTTTGCATATCCCCCACACACACACGGCCACACACTTTCACACACAATCCTCTGTATTCTTGCTGAGGTATGGGGAAAAAAACACCTTGCTGTAAATAGCTACTGTAAGCGTGCCAAGCTAAGGACCTATAGCCTGCCATTATTTTCAAAGTGCGAAATAATCCATTTCAAAGAGTAAAGGTTTCAGTTTGTGTGGGTGCATCTTGAATGTTTGGCAGCTTTACTGTATTTTGCTGGACAAAGACTCCAGTGACCACACATGGCTGACCGCAATGAAACTTTAGATCAATAGAAAGCATTGAGATACTGAAAAGACATGACAATGTACAAACAAACTATAAGCATTTCCTTTCTCTGTCTTTTTTAATCTGTCTCTAACAAGTTGTCTCTTTCTGTCATTGTCTTGCATGACAACACGATTT
>JAGFZM010001713.1:357814-386552 GCA_017657215.1 Limnothrissa miodon | reverse complement strand
ACACACACACACACTCTGAGAGAAATAAGCATAAGCTGACACTGTGAACTGTTTCACATTCTCCCTGTGTTCATGAGCAAATCAACCAGACAGTTATTCATTTGACTTTTTTCATTTATTGCAGCAATGGAAGTGTAGTGCTCGAGGAAGACTTTCTGAGCCGTATGGAAACAGACCTGGCCCTGTTCTGGGGTAAATATCCGGGATCTGGGCCCGGTGCGGGTCAAATGGGTCCAGGAGAAAACGGCTTCCTATTCAGTGGCCAGTAATCCTATCCTGAGGCTAGAATCAAAGCTCAGTCTCCTCAGCTACAGACTATGACAGGTTGCTGAGATATCGGCGTAAGGCGAATGTAGCCGTTTGAATGGCTGGAAAACAGAAGTGTGGGATGAAGGAAGATGGAATGTTCTGGATTTTCGGCATATTTATTGGACGTGGTTTAGAGGATTTGAAAATAATGAGAGAAGGGGCCTTGCAGAAGGCTGTAATCCCTTTATTTAATTTCTCAATTGTCAGTTAATCATTGAGGGAACAGGGAACATATCTCTCCAGTGTATGAAAATCAGGACTTCTCGGGAGAGCCGTTTCTTCGCAGCTCAGCTGGCACCGCTCCACTACGCTTTGCTCTGCTCTGCTCTCCTCCTCTCTCCTCGCTTCATCTTGTCTCAACTTGACTCAACTCACCAAATGAGCTCAACAGCACAGATTCATTCTTGCCTCCCCTCTTCATCCATCACCCCAGAGCTCCCTTGGTGGTAACTGACTACTGTGTGGGTCTGAGCTTCAGCTGGTGTGAGTTTCTGTTAACTCAGGCCCAGCACTGCCATGTTACTGGCTGACTCCTGGAGTCCCAGCCATGTTGGAGCCAAGCTCCAAGTTGGGTAAGAGGCACAATCTGTCGGGACTCTGAGGCTAAAGGGCCATGTACACCAAGAATGATAAACATAACTATAACAGCAAATAGTTATAAAGTCAACAATGTGTTTAATCACATCGTTAGGATCCCTGTCAGAGTGATTTGAGAAGGATTGCAGATCAAAAGCCAATAAGGAAGGATCAAATTTTAAACGTTACATTCATTAACATGACTTTTGTTATTGTTGGTCAGTGCGAACAATAATACTTTTATAATTATACATGTTCTTACAGTTATCAGCACAGGCTATGTGACAATTGTTTAACGGGGACTCTGCAGTGTCAGAGCTTGGCTTAATACAGTGTAACAACTGAACTTGATGAGCCACCGATGATAGCTTATTTTGGAGTGTGTTAAACCCCTGGGCCAGTTGAAGTATGACTCTAGGCACCTCATAGGTGATTGTCTCTGGACTGTGTCGTTGCGTAGGCTGACTGTAGACAAAGTTTGGAGAATGACGACGGAAAGCAGCATTTTATGGGGATACGTGTGCAGGCAGGTGATAGAACGAGTTGAAGATGGTTCGATACTTGATGTGGTGGACTACACTCCCCTCACAATACAAAAGGTGCCCAGAAAGGGTGTGTGTGTGTGTGAGTGCGTTGCTGGTGTTGATAATTCTATGATGTTTGAGTGCAGCAAAGGTGTAAGTGAGTGTGTGATCATGTCACACATCAACTATTGTGCTGAGACATTGGGCGTGCATGTGTGCGTGTGTTTGTGTGTGTGTGTGTGTGCGTGTACTGGCATCAAGATGATGAGAGTTGAATATAATCTTAGCCAAGCTGAGCCTCCAGGGGCTTGTCCATGCGGGTTATTTGCTCTCTGGACCTGCAGTTTCCTTTCCACGGTGGCATTAAAATCAAGAGACAATACAGGAGGACGAGACAATTGTTTGTGTGTGAGTGTGGGAAGTGGGGGAGTATTGTGGCACGGGGTGGGATGTGTGTGTGTGAGTGAGAAGATGTGGGTGTGCATGCAAGGAGTACAGGGGCACAAAGAGGGGGTTTGTGCAAGTGTGTCCGTGAGGAATATGAGTGTGTGTGTGTGTGTGTGTGTGTGTGGGGGGGGGGGGTCGGTGGCATGAGGTGGGGTATCGTTGTGGCTCAGGGGTGGCGAGTCTCAAAAAGGCAGACGGTTTGTTGTTGCGAAGACAAAAAAGGCAAATGGTGATTTGCCGGAGAATGCATGGCAGATTGTGGATGAATTGTACCATGACATTGGGAGAACAAAAACGGCAAACACTGCAGAAGTGTGATAAGCTTCTGCATGGGGGAAGAAAAGGTGCAAAATGAAGAATAAAATTCAAAATGAAGTTTTGTTTTTCCTCTTTTTCGTTGTCTGCATGGTGAAGGCTTAAGCTTACTTAATGAGGATCTGCCGATTTTAGACCAAACATTTTGGTCTCTGGTAGGAGAAGCAGAATGGACAGAAATAACACCAGTCCAATAGGCTTCTCCTATGAATGTATAGCCTATCCACTAACATACACACAATGACCATGGGGAAAACAGTGCCAGAAATGATGCTGATGATCGACAGACAAACTGACAAGATCACGTCGTTTCTGATCTGATTGGTGTGAGACAGTATGAGACCGGCCTCCCAGGCCAGCCCACTTCTGATTTTCTATTAATCTTCTTGGAAGCAGTCATGAGGATTTCCCACTGACTGTAAAAGCACTCAGGGCAACACAACATCTATTGGTCTGACTGGTTGATTCATCCACAGAAAAGCCATAGAAACATGCAGGCAGTGAAGCCAGCTGGGTGTAGACTGACTTTGGCTCCAATTGGTTACATCACAACAAGTGAAACATTTTTCACAGTTTTGTCCAGTCTGTAAGCTTGAAAAAGCAGTAGATTTTAAAAGTAGTACCGGTAATTTAGTCATTATCATAGACATTAACAACATAAGTATTAAAAATAATCAAATCTTTATCAAATCTCTATTCTTATATCTCAACAGTTTATTAAGCCATATTATCAAGGCTTCCCCCGGCTTCCATTACGAGTCACCTCTGAAATTCACTTTGAAGAATGCACCTTGGTTCAACACGTTAGGTAATAGAGCCCCTGTCATTCCTTCAGAGCTAAACATGCTACACCAGTTCACACCAGGAGTAATCTTCTTAAGGCTTTCTCCATGCCGCAGGTACTTTCATGTGAAAAGAATGGCTGCCATTCAGAGGGGGAAGATCCATGCCATCATCCCAAGTCACTCATGCCTTTCACCACACAAAGGAACTGATGGCATCCGCCGAGAATTCTCACCTGCGACTGGAATGATGGCATCCGCTTAGAATTTTCACCTGTGACAGGAATGATTGCCTAGCATACTCCCGCCACTCCTAGAATAACTCCACTTTACAAGACACGGAATAGGTCGTAGGCCTACTGCAAGAATTCCAAGATGAAGTGACACCCTCTCTGGCCTTATTTTGCAAAAAGCTACTGTCAAATTCTTGATTTACTGGTGTGTGCTGGTTGAGTTCTGGCGGAACAGTAAAATCAACACATCTACATGGAAAACAAACACATTATGCTTTAGGAGGAGCAGTAAGACAGCTGCCTGGAAACTCAACAGAGGGCCATTTTGTAGTAGCATAGCAGAGGGTAATGCGAGGGGAATAGCGGCGTAGGTGTTTCCTCAAACAACCCTCTGGATGTTGGCAGAGGCGAAAAAAAGGATCATGCAAGTAAATAAACTCTCCCCATGAATATGTAACAACACAAATACTCTCCAGGGACTGCATGGGGTAACCAGCAGCAGGATTCTACTCAATGTTGTCCTCAAGAAACTCTGTAATTTTACATTTGTTTACATCTCTGCAGCGCTACCTCCCCATGTGCTTATGCAAAAGTTTAAAACTTCTAATCATTAGTCCACATAGCTTGATCAATAGGTTAAAAGCAAATCATTATTCACTAATGGAGAGTGGAGTTTGCTGCTTGTCTTGCAGTGGGCATGGTGGCGTTTCCTTTGCATGATACGCATGAACACACATACACACTCAAACACGCACACACACACACACACAGATAATTTGCATACCCTTTAGACCTGTGTATGGAATCTAACTGCCTATAAACACAAGTCCACATGTGTGGTGGTGGCAGGGACAGAGCCATTACAGTATGTACACTCTGGTTGTAGAGATGCACTGCAGCAGATGAGCGCATGCATGCCTGCCGCAGTGGAACACGGACTATGAGCAGCTGTAGCCGTGGCAGCAGCAGCAGCACTAGCAGCGGTGGCAGCAGCAGGCTGTTGTGGAACCCCATGTTTTATTCAGCAGAGGCACAACAGCAGTGGAAGGGCCTAAGAGTGTGCACGCATATCATTGCCACTCTTTTGCAGCCGATGCTTTCGTTTTTAATGGGTCACTGAACGTACAGAGGTTCGGCGCCTGATACTGAAGCGCCTGATCCCCTCTCCCCAAACACACAGTGACTCACACACACACCTCACCACCCCTCCTATTCACCTGTCAGCCATTACACTGAATTACCTATTGGAAGGACTCTTTTCTCAGATGCATCTTTACAATGTCCTAAATACATTGAGACAATTCATTATGAAGCAAGCTAACTACCTTTTATCAAACACGTTTCCAGGAAATGTTAATGTACCCCTGTTAAACTGAAAGAAGTCTTTTATTCTGTTAATGTTAGTAATGTGGCTGCAGCAGTTCCTCTGAATTTGTGGCCAGGTTTATATGTGTGTGTGTGTGTGTGTGTGTGTGCGTGTGGATCTCGAAAAACTGTGTGTGGTTTTAGTCTTATATTGCCTGAAGTCCATAAGGCTCACCAGGAGATTTTGCATGACATTGATAGATGTCCTTGACCCGGGAACAGCACTGGTTCTAGTACCACTGTGCCAGACATGTTCCACCTGTTCTTTAAGATTTTAAATAGACATTGTAAAAAGTCATCAATCTTCGCTGCCAGACGCCACATTTAATAGACATTTCTGATCAATTCCCATCCCATTCCATTGGTATCAGTAACATTACTGCCATTGATTAATGCAGGTGAGTCTCAACACCTGTAATGGGTCATTGATCTCGACCCCATATAATCACCAGAGTAAGCTTTAGCTCGCCTCCATGCGCTTTTTACTGGCTTGTCCGTGACTGTGTGAGTGGAGAGATTGTGGAAGTGAAGACAGAGCCAGAGGAGGAGGCACTTAGGGGAACTTGATCGGTAATCTTAAGAATCAGGTGTTTTTGTGAGTTTAGGCAGAGTATCATGACTGATTTTTTTTTTTCTTCATCATGGAAATGTGGAAATGCGATCTTTCCATGAGGACAGTGCCGAGCACATATTTAATTCACATTCCCCTCCATCCAGAGGTTATTGCCAGCCAGCATATTTCCAAAACAAAATGTCAGTCCAGAGATTTTAGGAACATACTGTAATGAAACCAGAGACTACTAAATGATCCTCACCGACCTCACAGAATGCTGTCAGTAAGAGCAATGAAAACATTTGGTACAACAGGGAGTGAATGGTGAACCTGCAATTCTAAATTCCCATTCCGTTTTATTTCCTATGCTACCATTCAGTTGGTGTCAACTGTCAACTCACTACTCTGTCTATTATTCTGCTTCCAAACAGCACTCAATAAGCTAAAACAATTGGACTACATGAGACTTTTTATTAGAAAGAAAGATGGCAAGGGTTTTAGCAGTTACATCTACTTGGTGGTTACACATTGCACTCTTTGTTATCAAACAATACCAATGGGAATGGGAAATTGATAATCTGCGTATGGCATATTGGCTGAATCTTATTGCCAGAGGGTTTAGTGTCGGAACATTGTCAAATATATCACCCCATTAAGATGTTTTGTGGGTTAGACTTTACAGTAGATATCAACTTTCCTGGTATAAAGATACAACTATATTTGCCCAAATGTTCAAAAGAATGACTAATGCTGTTAAGATGTCATATGTGTCCAAAGGTTTTAATTCTAAAAACGTAAGAAATGTGTTAACTAATCTCAGAATTATACCTAAACGGGGGGTAAAAAAATCTGTAATAAACTTGACTCTGTTTTAATAACGAAAACAAAGCAAGGCTTTGAAAACGGAATGAAGCCTTCAGCCACGCTACAAACTAGCCATGAATGTGCTTATTCAGGCAGAAGCATCTGTGCACGCTCGCTGACTTCATTCCAGTCGCGGATATGGGATTCTCGTTTCCTCCTCTCCTGACAATACCCATCCCCAACTTCCTGCACATAAAAGACAGTGCAGCTTTTTAATAATTCACAGACACTTATCCGCCAAAACAGGAGACCTCATCAGCCTACAATACACAAACAAAGCAAGGGGGAGGGGAGGGCATACATTAGGCAAGCACAACTGATTAAATTAATCAGAGTTGTAGAAATCACAATCTTGAAGTTAAAAAGGAGAAAGGACCCAGAGGTTAATTTTGGTATGGAGGCTGTCGCTTTATTGATGGGGAGCTTAATTAGTCCCTTAAAACAATATGGTTGAGATGACTGTGCTGCGAGGCTTTGAGTCGACACTGTGCCTCTGGGAGTCAGAGGAAGGGAGGCATTCAAAATGAGGCATTGAGGCATTGTCTTCAAAAAATGATTCATGAGTTGGTCTTCCTTTAGTTTTGCTCTTGCCACTGTGATTTATTGCCGGCTTTAAATACAACCATGTCTTTTTGTGTTGACTGATTATGCTGGTGACACTGCTGGTTTTGAACATGTGTGAAGATGCTTTTTCCCCTCCCTACACAATCCACTCATGCAAAAACCCACTGAGAAAGAGAGAGAGAGAGAGAGAGAGAGAAATCAGACGCTTCCCATGGTAAATCTTGTGATTTTTATTTTTAAATACATGTAAGTCTGTGAAACTGTTTTGGGTTCTCCCATCATTTTATATCTTTTTGCTCGCCTGGAGGAATTGGTAAGAGTTCCAGTTTTGTATGTTAAGTTTATTGAGAAATTCCCAGGAGGTTTGTTGCATCCAGAGAGCTTTTGACACCCCATCTCAATCCGTCCTTCTCTTTCTCTCACACACACACACTCATATAAACACACTCATATAAACACACACAATCTGTCATACAATTTTGCCTTCTATGGATCTCTCATCTTGTCATTCTACTGCCATTTAGTGTGATGAGAAGTACTTCTTCCCTCCATGTTGCCTTGCCACATGCCTCTGCATATCTCTCTGTTCCTCCTGCATGCAGTCAGGAGCCATTATGCTAATAGCATGTGATTCAGTGCTTCAATGAGGCCTGCGTCTCTGTTCTGGGACATGCGCATCCCCTGAGCTTGTCATTGTTCGCCATTCATCACTGTTCACACAGAACATGCCTCTTATTCATCTCATCAGAGAAAGAGAGGACGGAGTGACGCAATCGATACACAGGAAGCAGATAGGTACTGTCCAATCACAGGTGCTCGTCCACTGAGCCCCTGATGCCTTTTGGCAGAGACGTTCATTAGCATGTTTGGTTCTATGTCATCCCCATGTTTGCTCTGCTAACCACACTTCTGGAAATGACTGAGTTGATGAGAGAAGCTGAGTAGAAATGCTTGGTCTTGATCCACATTTCAGTAGGAAAGCTCTCTATCAGCAATGTAACACAGCAACAAATTACAAAGAAATTGGACTGATGACTTTACATTGAAGAGATCACTCACACACTGACACACACACACACACACAGAGAAAGAGAGAGAGAGATAGAGAGAGATCTACTCATCCATATATTTAGAGCTGAATTTGGATTCCGTCTGAACAGATTTCTACTATTGAACCCATAAGGTGAACACTTCCATAGATCTGCTTTCATTTTTGATGACACACTCTCTCTCTCTGTCTAATTCTTCTGGACGCAGATATACAGCTTTTGAAGTGGGAATGAGATTGAGTGTGGAAAAAAAGAAAAGGTTTTAATTGCAAACACTTAAAATCATTTCCTTTCCCAGTCCAATGCTCTGCATATTAGAATGCTCAAATATAAAGAGATGTAAGGGCGGCTTCATGAGCAGAAGCATGCCTCCACCTCCTCTTCTATTTCACGCATACTCAACTACAGAGTTATTATTATCATTGCATATTACACTCACTCACACACTCACACACACACACACACACCACACACACACAGAAACACTCCCTCTCACACAGAGAGAGATGGATGGGCATTTTGCTTTACTCAGTGATCTGTCCCCTAAGGGAGTAAGACTGACACAGAGGTCTAGAATTACTTTACAATTTTATTATTATCCTTAGCTTCTCATAACTCGTTGTTTGACACGGGTCTAGGTGTGAGGGTGAAGCAGATTAATGTTGAGATACTGGGTTTATTTTTGTGCACTGAAAGCCATCAGACACTTAATCATTTGCAAAGGGAACTGTTATACTGTTTTTATACACTGCTATAACTAGGCCTTCACCTTTTACAACACGTTACCTAAACCAATCTAGGCATATGAAATGAGATATTCTGATGACATTCTATGTGTCATAATCTAGATGTAAAAAATGTAATATTCTGATAACATTGTGTGTGTGTGTGTGTGTGTGTGTGTGTGTGTGTGTAGGTGATGTGCCTGTGTGCAGACGGGCATGAGAGTGTACACTGGTAATGTGTTGTTTCTGGAGCAGGTTCAGAAGCTTGAAATCAATCTTGTGGTCTGTAATGAGGTCTACATGTTCTCTATTTATTCAAGGAGTGTCATGCCTCCCGAAGAACAATCAGCTCTGCAAGCTGAAGGGCTGTAACACCTCACACAAAATGGAGTCAGGCAATATATTGCACTGAAGACTCAGAGGCCACGTTGGCCTCTTGGCATTCTGCTAATGCCGCAGTTCCACGTCACAGGCGTTCTTGAGTAAATGTGACACAAATCTTGTTTGCGCTGCATTTCATTTCATTCCACTGACATGATCACAGTCTAAGAAAAACGTTGCTTGTGAAAGAGGGTGGATGGCACCGCCTTGCATGCACAAATCAACAGCCGGGTGTCACTTGACCCACTCTCCACCCATTTTATTTAATGCACACCCCTATGTTTCTGTGACATATGGACACAGAGTTATAGAGGTTGGAACTAAGTTTTTTTTTCCCAGCTCATTTCAAATGTCTATGAACTAACTAAGATATGAAGGTACCATCCATATGATACCCCCAAATAAAAAAAGTCCTAACTCCATCTCTCAACTTGTTACACAAAAAAATTGAAGTCAAAAGACCAAAAATATGATTTTTGAATATAATTTTTTGAAAAATATGTTTATGCGTTTTGATTGGGACCCCTATGTAAATTCCCATAGAGACTTTTTGTAAATAAGAGGGCCTACTGACATTCAAAAGTTTATAACTTGAAAACCCCTTTACCTAGAAACATAAAATTGGTTTCAAACGAAAGCTAAGACCCTGGGCTTTCATGTCTGTTTGCTTGATGTTTGCTTGATTTGAAGTTACTCCTTCTGGCATTGAATGACACACATATCACATATTGCTGCACATATCATGTGTTCTGTGGGCCTTATCAAATCACCAAGTGTAAGGAAAATCAGCTGGCTGAAATACCTGTGCACATGTGATAGTATTTTCCTGTGGAGAAGTCATTTGTATTCCATGGCCTACATTCTGCTTCTAAATCTCCAAAGGCAGATAGAGAGACTGTGAAGTGTGTCACCGATTCCCCTGTGGAGCCCCAGCCACTGTTTACCACGATGCTCCTGATAATTTATTTTTAAAAAGAGAAGATAATGCTTTTAAGTTCTCATCACTCAAATTGAATTGAGGACACTATTGGACTCAGTCATGTTTTGTTCACAGCCACCCAACAGAAAAGCATTCCGACATATCATTTTTGCATAGGTCATTTTTTGGTCACTCTACAGATACAGATGGCAACTCATTGCTAACTGCATTCATTGTCCCACTTTGCTTTTCCTACTTGACAAGGTCAGTGGTAATGGTGTCATTAAACATAAAAACATATTCCACCCACCCACCCCCTGACCCTACCTCAAAACACATTGCATGGTTGCATGTGCAAACTTTAGTTTTTTTGGTTGGAAAGATTCAAGCTCAACTGTGGCCAGTAATGTTAACTGATAAGCTGACACAAAAATCACTGAAATATGCACCTATTGCACTTATATCGTGTACATTTGTGGCTGTGTTAATATAAATATGGTTTGGGTAATCATCAGTGGACACATAGAGTGTACGTATGCGCTGGAGCAGTAGCCTAAGGAACCTGTGTTTGTTTCCTGAACCCACTGCTGTAGGTCTGTGTTTTCTCCTAAGGAACCAGCTACTGTGTACAAGTTTGACATCAGAAATATAGCAATACAGAATACTGCCTGTCTGCCACTTGACTGTCAAATGAAAGTTTAGAGCGTACTGTACAGTGATGTGAAACAAATATCTTTTAGAATTTCTCACAGATATGGAAATTTAGCTGTTAAATTAGCATTGATGTCAATCATTAAGGACAGGGCTGCACAGATTATGGATTCTAATTCAGATGGTGAACTCGTCACGGTGTGCTCAAAAGTTCATGAACTGAGTGCAAAGTCTTCCAGCGTAAAGCGAAAAGACAATGCCGTTCCACTTCAATCACTCCCCGCGCCCAGCCGGCAGTCTGGCGCACACTTCCGTGCATCTAAACGCAGCTTTGATGTCGGTTGCCTTCCAGGCACATATGGAATCTGCATGGTAATGCCTGTCTGTATCCTGGCATCAAGGGACTTTGGCAGGGTTGGGTGAGCCTGCTGTAGAGAGGAAGGGGGTGGACTTCATTGCAAAATAAAACACACAACACACAGTCAAAGTTTGCCGTGTCACTGTTCCATTCCGTTTCCATTCCTTCATCTTTTGGGGTCTTTTTTATAAAACACTCAGGCCTTCAGCTGGGATTTCAATCATCTCCCTTTGAGACCCAAGGGATTTCTGGGGAAGCTCTAAAGGGAGTGTAATAAAAAAAAGAACCTCAGATGGACACAATGATAGAGTATTGATGTCCCATGATTGGGGCAATGATAATGCAATGGTAAAAACCAAAACCAAAATGGAGTGTCACTCCAACTCTGAGCCTTCAGGTTCTTCACACACATCAAAACAAGGTTCAATCAGAATCACGTTTGTCTGATGCCTTTCAACATTTGCCTCGCCTCGGGGAATTGAAGTCATGCCCATCTACTTCTGGTCCATTGGACCTACATTGACATCAGAAGTCAATAATATAAATAAATTATTATAGAATATTTTTTTAATTATGTTTGGATTGTGTAACTTTTTTTAAAATAATTTAGTTTTTTTTTTATGACAGAATTCAGATGTTATGTTTACACATAGCAATGGTTTATAGACAAATACACGTTACCTGATGTGATTTGTCATTGTTCTTTGACTTTTTATAATAAGGCCTAATAAGACCTACTGGTCAAATTCTAGGCATCTTGGTGAGCCTACATTGGCTGACATCACATGTGAGCCTGTTGCCTTTGTCGTTTGGGTTAAAGGCCCAGTTTTCAGTTAATTAATCCATTTCATACTGTTTAGGATGCTAACATGAGTCATTACACGGCGAACAAATGGTGTAGAATGCGCCACTGTGGCCTACAATGGTAGATACAGCATTTGCAATGTTCAACAGCAGCGGCCCGCCTCCAATAGAATGCAGTGCAATACAATGCAATTGAGGGAGCTCGTGAGAGAAAAAAACAGAACGTTGCTTAGCCCTGTTTAAATAATGATCGTGACTGGAAAAAAAAAGTAACTCTCCAGTAACTCTCATTCAATTTTTTTTTCCAGCATAGGACAGGGTCGACCAGAAAAGGTCACAACTTGGGCTCTCTATAGCATTGAGATGTCAATGAGGAATACTGAGCCCCTATTGGCTCCTCTGGGTATTGGCCAGTCTCCATAATGGATAGAAATGAATAATCAACAAGCCAAAACTGCCTTCATAAAATGGCAGGTAAATAACTGCAGTGTTTTTTTTTTTTTTGCCTGCTCTCTGTCACTTATGCAAATTTTATTAAGGAGGCTGCAAGACAGAGTTACAAAAAGACAGAAAGAGAGAGAGAGAGAGAGAGAGAGAGAGAGAGAGAGAGAAAAAAAAGTGCAGTGAAACAGATAAACAAAATGAGGCAAGAAAAGGGGATGTTTACAAACACAGGTTTGAAGACGAGCAGAATACCAACAAAACCTTACCCTCCTGTTTGCTTTTAGCATGATTCTACTTCCAGACTCTGTGCTGAGTTGTCCTCACCCAGAATAGCACGGGTCAGTTTGTAACCGTGACCTGAAAAAGTTCTGCAGCAGGGCGAGACTCTTTCGGTTAGATGAATCTGCTACCCAAAAAATTTGCGCACACGCAACTAAGAAGCACACGCACATTACCCCTAACAGATGTTAGCATGTTTATCCTCAAGGGCATCGCTTTTACTGGGGCAAGGAAAGAGGGAATGTCAAACAGGAAGAATGTAAGTACAAGAACAGGGGGAGGAGGAAGAAGAGCATGAACACTGAACATGATAAGCGGGGGGGGGGGGGGGGGGGTAGATGGCGACAGAGATCTGTGCAGAAGGTGTGGACAAAAGATAAAGCAAATGCACTGGCAAGAGCGGGAAAGGGGAGCAGACAACTAGAAGTTTCTGAAAGAGATACAGTAAACAGTATTGGGGAGAAGAATTTTATAACAGCTTAATACCCCAACAGGAAATAAAAGAGAGAGAGGGGGAGGGGGGTTAAGATGAAGAAACACAAATAAGAAAGTGACAGGGAGCATATGGGATATGAGACAGCCAGAATAAAAGTAAAGACCTTCCCATTTGCTGTGCCCCTGAGAACTCTGTTACATAGTTACAGGTTATAGCAGCTTAGATCACTAGCTAGCTCTGTGTGTGTGTGTGTGTGTGATGCTAGGTTTGCTTTTGGGGCCAACCAGACTCCTGGGAGGACTCTCTGACAAAGCCCATCGCTAGCAAATATCTTTCACACAAAGACATGCCAGCCAGACTAATATCACTGTCTGATCAAACTCTGAACTTAGATGAATTTTGCACCACTGTGAAATGTGTTTGCAATATTCAAAGTGTGTCTGACAAAACAGTTGTGAGAGTAGTCCTGTGACATCAAGGCTCCTCTCATTCAAAAGAAAAAAAAAAGCAGCAAGCCCAGAAGGTTGGTTTGTGTCAAGTTAAGCTGGGATAAAATCCCCTGGAAGAGCAGTTATTCCCCCCCCCAGGCAATCAGCATGGCGATGCTTTGTGATACACGCTGCTGTGTGTGATTTCATGAGTTTAAGCTGACTTTGACAGGAACCTGAAACAACCTTCTGCACACATGCACACACACACACACACACACGATCCCCAAAGGATGACAGGGCAAGCTAGGACATGAGGGGTGGTGAGAAGGAGGTGGTTTTGTGATGGTTGCTTAAGTGAGGCACCATGTGATCAAGAAGCAGTGCAGAACTCATGTGCTAATGTGTACTGTGACTGTGGTAAAAAGGGTTTGACAGTTTGCATGTGTGTATTTGTGGCTGCCGCGGTTGTGACTGATGTGTGTGTGTGTGGGGCTGCATACGTATGTGTGTGAGTGTTTCTCACATTTTCGTGAGCGTGTGAATGAGCACAGTTTCTGGTGGGGGTTTGACCTTGGGCTCAGTGACAAAGAGGCAGGTTCTCAGCTAAATAGTGGGTCCGTTGCAAACCCCCACCCCCTACCCCCTCTGCCTACGCCCCCCATCACTATTCTCTAGAGGGTGGTGGATAAGCCAGCAGCTATGGAGTTTAGATCCAATTCACTATCCATCCACTTTGTCCATCCACCTGCACTGGGACACAGTGATCCCTCTGTTTCTTCCACTAAGGTTACCTCCTCTCTCTCATTCTCTCTCTCCCTCCCTCTTTGCCCACACACAGAGCCACACAGTAATGTTACCTCCATCTTTCTCTCTCTCTCTCTCTCTCTCTCTCTCTCTCCCTCTTTCGCCACACACAAAGCCTGCTCCTGTTCTGCTGCTTTCTCTCGTTGGTTCTGCAGTCATTCACTCCCTCCCCCTCACTGAAAGCCCTCAACTGATTTCCATCAACCCCCACCTTACTGTAATGCTGGGTCTGGGTCTGCCATCTCTCTCTCTCTCTCTCTCTCTCTCTCTCTCTCTCTCTCTTTTCTTTTTCATCAGGCCCCCATTTCCTTCCATCTTTCACCTTCCTCTCCCACTACTCCCCATTACTGCAGTGTGAGCGGGTTCGCCACAGTCGCTGATGTTCAGCCTCCACCTCCGCCTCCTCTCAGGCAGGCAGGCAGGCAGTCAGACCCGGCAGACAGACAGCGGTTAAAGACCAAGTCAAGCTGCTAGCCTGGAACTGGATCCTGCTGTCACTGGGCACCTCTCCGAAATGCGTCCACGCAGCTTGACTTTTGCTGTCAGCCACATTTCTGCTGGCTCATGCATTTGCTTTTTTTCCCATTTCTTTTCCTTTTTTGTTTACCAGTGTTGAGGGGGCGTAGAAAGAGAGGAGAGAGAGGGAGAGAGAGAGAGACAGAGGCAGAGAGATAGGACTGATCATTTAAAAAAACACTGAAACATTTTTAGCAAAGATAATTTTACAACAAAAAATACTATTATTATTATTGTTGTTTATTTCGGATTTACACATACAATTTACAACCACATATGGATGCTAACAAACGACAATAAGACAGGAAAGGAACCACAGTATATAGCCTGCAGATATAATCAGAAAATGCAGTTCAATAGTTGCAGCACCATCAGGAATGGTAAAAAATACCCACAGGTTTTTTTCTGTAATGAGCTTGACGGCCTTCACCATTGCATTGCACATGTAACCATAACAACCAAGGAGATATAACAATGCCGTGCTTCTGTGCCGTGCGTTAGTTGGACACGCTTGGAGAGTCACGGTTTGCCACATTGGAACAGGACAAACTGCAGGGGTAATAGTTTCCAGGCCAGCACAAACTCAGACGTCAACTGAGAGAGCCTTCAAGGAGGATTGCTTCTGTCAGAAATGTCCTTGCCAACACTCAAGTTGAGACAAGGCCTGTGTAAACATCAGTTATTTTTATTGCAGAAGGGGGGAAGGAAATGACCTATACCTTCATCAGTGGAGACACTCACTTACTTTCTTGACCTTTCCCAGCAAGAAAGGAAACAAAATATATGTTGAAAACTTGCTTTGCTTTCTGGCTGAAGAATATACTGAGAAATGTGTCCCATATAATGAAATTCAGAGAAGAATCAAGAACAGTGAGCAGAAAAGTAAATGTGACTATGCAAATCCATACCTGTTTTGTAAAGCATTAAGACAACAAGAATGTGGATTATATATATAAACTGTAAAAACAGTTTGTGAGAACATTTCCATGGTGATTTGATGTCTGCTACATGAAGTGAAGGACTTACAAATAGAACATCACAAATGCTGCCTTCAAAACAGTCACTTGAGAGATAATTTTCTAGTGATTTTGATGTCCACGTCCTATATTCTGAGAATATTTCATAAGCATACATTACACACACACACACACACACACATTACACACATTACACATACATTACACACACACACACACATATTACATTTACAAACGTAATAAACGAAAAGTGCACAGGCATATACATTCACAATTGCATTTACACACTAACACTCACACACCCACACACACACACACACACACAGAGAGAGAGAGACACACACACACACATACATATTCACAATGTAAACAAACCCAGAGAGACATGCATTAATCACACGACAAAGCAAAAGAAAATGAGGTGGAAAAAAGACCTTATGTGAATCTTGTGTTTATGAGCGCCTGATTCTGCCTGGCTGCTTCATCTTCGTCTCCACCCACTCCTAATGTTGGGAGTCATTGCGGGTCGCTGGATGGGCCCGTCTGATGGCTCTCTGGGAGAGACTTCCAGCCCACTGATCATGCTCTGGAATAAAATGCTAAATAATGGCGAAAGCGAGATGACATGAATAAGTCGCCATTCTTTAAAGCATCCTCTCCACTGGTAATGAAGCTACTGCTAATGCGTTTTGACTCTCTTTCAGTCAGTCACTTTCACTCCTCTCTCTCTCTCTCTCTCTCTCTCTCTCTCTCTCTCTCTGTCTCTCTCTCTCGGTCTGTCTTTCTTAATCTTCTTCCATATGTCAACTTCTCGTTCCTTCTCTACTACTATCCCTTTGCTCCCCACTTTCCTCTCAATGTATGCATTCACCCCTGCACTTATTTTCTGATCTGTTTTTCTGTAGCTCCATTAATGCATCTCCTCTCTGTCTCCAGGTACCAGAGTCTGTAAGTAGAAGATCACCCCCAGTGCACCAATATAAGAGACCAGGATGTTCCTCTTTTTGTCCATGTGGTAAGTCCTCTTCTCTTTTTGCTTTCACCCCTAGTTGGTCCAGGGGCCAAAGAGGACATTTAGGCTAGGGTGACTTGTCCCATATTTTGATAGCCCCCAAATCACATCCTCTGGCATGACCATCACAGAAGCGAGAGGAAAAAAAAATAAAAATGGGGGTGAGAAGAACATTATATAAAATGCAGTGCTTTGCCAGACCATTTAGCACATGAAGTATTATATATAGTGCTATTTTCTAGGCAAATGTGGGGGAGGATGCGTTCATTTTTTCACTCAGTAGCACAGATTAAAGAGGCAAAGGAAGGCAACTAGTCAAAGCAGATTAAATAGTATCAATTATTTCCCCTGCATGCTGTTTCCTATATCTGTTGGCTTTTGATATTTGGGTAAAAATAAGATAATCTAGCAATTTGACTGTCATAGTTGTTGATAAATGAAAACCTTTCAATTTGTTTTTTTGGTCAGGTCTTTTGGAGGTTGCCTATATACACACATTAGCATACTCCATCATTATTGTATGTAACAACTGAGTTACAGACATGCCTGATTACAGTATTTTTGCTTACTTTGTTTTTACAACCAGCTGTTGCTTAGACTGACATTTCACAGTTTATATTATATTATCTTACCCCGACATTTCAAACCTCACGAGCCTTTAAACAGCAACTGACGCGGCAAACTGATTTTATTCAGCTAGGGAAATACAGCAAGACTCTGCAAACAGCTATAAACTATCTCTTCATCCTTCACCAACCTAAACCTTGCACCAGGCCCAGCGTTCAGCATCCTGTGCTGTATCATTGCACCTCCTCTCCTCACAAAGGTCGCTGCACCTCCTCTTCTTCCTGTAATAATGCCTTATAATACAGCTGAGGGATGCCAACATTGACACTCTTCTGCCACCCCCCACCCCCTGTGTCTGATGTGACAGTGGAGGGGCGATTTATAGGAGACGTGCAGAGTCCTTGACATCATGCAGCCACATTAATTAGAGATCAGATGAAAACAGATGAATGCTGGCTTTAAGGCATAGCAACAACACGGGTAGGGAAATCATTCTCCGCCATCAGTCCGAGTCTTATTTATATCTGGAATGAAGAAACATTATGCCGCAGGAGCAAAGGTTATTTATTCGTACACACTGAAGCATCCTTGTATGCTTCACATTCCCAAGTCATTTTTTTTGTCTTCTCTTTACTTGTTCTTCAAATAAAAGTCCTAGATCGGCCGTAGGCCAGCTAAGTATTAATTCACACGTGAGGTCACAGAAGGCAGATAGTTAGTGATTCTTTTTTAATACCTGGATTTGTCAGAAAATGTCAAAGAATCACGTGACACATAGTTATGGATTTGCATACTGTATTTGTGCATGTGTGTGTGTGAGTGAGAGAGAGTAAGAGAGAGAGAGAGAGAGAGAGAGAGAGAGAGAGATTGTATAAGAGAAAAAAAGAGACAGAGTTGATGCACACATTTATGTATGCACATCACTGTTAACAACCCTGTTTAGCTGAGACTGTGCATGACAACACCATTTTATCACTGTTCCTGTGTCCCTGCACACAGGTTTATCAGCACCTCTGTAGGAAGCTGTCTGAGGTGCATACAGTTGAGGTTGCCGAGCTCTATGGGCCACTGATCCCCGATCTTTGAAGGCCTCTTCTTTACAAATCCCACATAGCCGGCGGCACAGGCTTAGGATCAGCCAACACAACCCCAGTGTTAATCTACGCCACATTGTGCAAGAAGATAAAAAGAGCTGGAAGGTTTATGCTGGGGTATTGTGTCTAGGGGTGCTTTGGATGGCACCCTATTGATACAGACCCACCGGCATGGACCTCGGCCAGTCTTAAGGAATAATTTCATCTCTCCGCTGTATTTCTATCCATTATTCATACATTATTTCCACTCATTTAAAGGGATATTAAAGAATAGGGAAATGAACAGTGGCTCAACGGACACTATCCCCCCCACCCCCATGAAAGCCAGGTTGTAGGTGGCACTGTTAGGCCTGGAAACTGATTAAACAATAAGGAATAAATCACTAAGCTACCAAACAGTATTATTTTAATTTAAATAGGTATCTCCATAAAAATGGAGTATAAAACCCAGGCAGATAATAAGGGCTTGTCATAAACGTAATGTGCCCATTGAGTGGTGAAGTCCTCAGCGCATTCTTTCTCTACCACTTGTAGCGATGCCCAAGTTTTGTAGAGCTCGGCCATTTTGCCGTAATGCGTATTTCTTTATAGGACATAAAATGACAAAACCACAACAGAAGAAAAAACGTTTTTTGTTACTTTTTTATTGTCTTGTAAACGTCCTCAGTTTTCACTGTAGAAAGTATTAGCTTTTCAGTGTTAATGGGAAACCTAGTCAGTCCTGACTACCATAAAGAAACACAACTTCTTTTCACTGTTGTTCAAACAGGAACCTGGCCTTCAAATCTTAGGAGGATCAAATGTTCTTTTCATTTTAAATTAAGCACAAACGTTTCTCCCCCTGGGTAATGGATTCTGTTCACGGTCATGATGTACCTTTGTCTTCCCTTGTCAGACCACTTTAGATTACTGTGAAAAGCAGGCGAGAAAAAAGTACAGCCGCAAACAGTCTTACACATGCTGTAGACACAATTCAAGTCAGTTTAGAACAGAGATACATTAACATAAACACACACTCCCACAAACACACACAGACACAAAGATACACACACATATACATACGGCATAAACACGCATACCCTCTTACATAAACATTTTTCCTATCCTAAGCCCGTAATCAAGTCTTAGCACGTTAGACAGATCTATTTTTGGAGTGCTCTGTCAACTCTGTGATGCTGTGAGGGAGATGTGTGACGACCATGACATCTTCTTCTCACCGTGCCCAGATTTTCCTCTTTCTCTCTCCACCCCACCCTCATTCTCTCTCTCTCTCTCTCTCTCTCTCTCTCTCTCTCTCTCTCTCTCTCTTTCTTTCTTTCTCCCTTTCTTACTCTCTTATTCTCCCCCACCCTCATAGGAAAAGACCAAAGGCCCTGCCATTGTAAGGTTCGGCCCACAGCCGAGACACAAGATTCAAATAGGCCTGCCCTGCTCGGCCAGTGGCACCTTTGGCTGATGGTCCTAATCAGAAGCAGTGAGAAACTATGGCGTGTCACAGGGGAAAATATCCTCGGGCACCGTCGGTAATTCCCTGACAAGCCCCCTTGCTTAAGAGAGCAGGGTGGGGGAAAGCCGGGAGAAAGCTCCTTAGCTTCCCGCAGCCCCACAAAAGCCTAGACAGATAATGTGCCACTTTTCAAGCAAGAAGTGAATAAGAAGCTTGCTGCCCCGGTGATATTTTTCACTGGCGACTGTCTAACCACGGTCAGAGACATCCAGATTTTTTTCCCTTCTTTTTTCCCCTCTTTTTCTTCTTCATTGCGGTTTCTCACCACAGCCAGGCACCCAGCTTGATGGGTTTATACATGTGGTCCTTGACTATGCATGAACTGACACATCGCTGGATTCCAGAATTAGGAGCAGTGGTCTGCACATCATGACCCATAGTCACACAAGCATGGTCTAATTTGACAGCATACTCAGTCCTGATCAAGAAGCATTTACAGAGCAGATGCCATTGCCAAAATGCTTAAAGTAGTATGTTCATAAAAAGAAGTAAATATTACTGCCATATTGCTTTAAAGCAAGATAGTAAATATTGCTTTAGGACAGCAGATGTTTAGTCGATATGTGGAAAAAGTGATTAAAGAGTGAGCAGAGGCAATACATAGCAATTACGTTTAAGTGAAATAGAGGAATGTTAACACAGTGAATCTCTCACATATTTCTTCATAGAATTAATTAGTCTCTAAGTGGGCAGTAGAGTG
Organism: Limnothrissa miodon; assembly: GCA_017657215.1. NCBI lineage: Eukaryota > Metazoa > Chordata > Actinopteri > Clupeiformes > Clupeidae > Limnothrissa > Limnothrissa miodon. The sequence continues at coordinate 366,366 of JAGFZM010001713.1, read as the reverse complement.
GGTGCTGTGAAATGGTACAGGTAAGTTTATACTGACTTAAACCAGTGTTATGAAGATACCTGTGTTTACCTTTGTCTCATGTCATAATCAAATCAATATTTTCATAATTATCTTTTTATGATCTTTACATCTAGTTGCAATGTATGGATATACTTTTAAATGCCATGGAACTAAATATTACCTTGCATTAGCATGTCTATTTTTGTGAAATCTGTGAAAAAAATCCCTAAGATGGAGCCATCTGCCTAACCAAATGCTCTCTCTCTCTCTCTCTCTTTCTCTTTCTCTCTCTCTCTCTCTCTCTCTCTCTCTCTCTCCCAAGCTCCAAAATGAAATATTAATAGAATTAAAATCAAATGGAATGTCCCTTGCCCTGTTGCTCCTGTGCCATCAAATAGAGGACTTTTTGCAGAAACCGATATGTACCCAGTGAATCCTTCAATAGTAGACTTCACGTGTTCCAGCAGTGTGATTGAGATACTCTTGGCTAACAGACTTCTCAGCATAAGAAACCTTCCTCCTTCTAGAGTCTTCCGGCACAAACTAACATTCAGCATTTGCATGAAGCACCTTTCTCCTGGCAGTAATACACAGCTTATCTTGCATGTATTATCTGTCTGCATTTGAAAAGCAATTTATAAAACAAAGCAGTGAAATTAATGCAGAGACACTAGTGCAAGTATAAGAGTAACATAGGAGTTTGTCATTGCTTTCTATCCAAACGGCCTATCCAAAGTCCAGATATAAAAGGTTCATGGAGATTGGGTAGCTTGGAGTTGAAAGCCATCACCAGATGTTGTCTGTCATTTTCACAACAGACAGAACAGAATGGAGGCCTGCTGGATAGATGCATTTGGGATGAGATTTTCAGACAGGAATGTGTGTGTGTGTGTGTGTGTGCGCGTGCGGGTGTGGTTGTGTGTGTGTGTGTGGGGGGGGGGGGGGGGGGGCTCAACTACAAAAAAAATCGTGTGTGTACATTATTTTGTAGTTGTGTGTTGTGAAAAAGGGAATTGAAGAGGGCAAAATAAGACTTCAAATAAATAATATGTGCCAGGGAAAGAAATACTTTTTTTACACACACACATGCTCTCATGCCTTCAGAGGACATGAGATTGTCAGAAGTGACTAGTCGTACATTGGATTCCCTTGGCTAACCAGGCCTGAAAAAAGCCCCCTAAATAAGAGACAAGGCATTGGAGTGTCTGGGCCACAAGTATGAGTGATTTGTCTTTTTTTCTGAGGACAGAATGGTTAATTGCCTTAACAAACTGTCATATGATTCATTTTTGATGGGGATTTGCATTTACTCCTCTGAAGACATGCATAATTACATTTACATTTACATTTATGCATTTAGCAGACGCTTTTATCCAAAGCGACTTACAAAACGAGGATAACAATCAAGCTACATAGCAGAAACCTTAAGGAGCATAGTGCTAGGGGATAGTGCTTCAGTTCATTTTAGTGCTAGGATAGAAGATGTTCTCTGAATAGCAGGGTCTTTAAGAGCTTTTTGAAGGCCTCCAGAGATGGCCCTGTTCTGATTGTTTTTGGTAGGTCATTCCACCAGCGTGGGACGACACATGAGAAGAGTCTGGATTGCCTTGGGCGAGGTGCCGGGACTGCCAGTCGACAGTCATTGGAGGACCGGAGTTGTCGGGGGGTAGCCTGAGCTTTTATGAGAGCGCTTAGATAAAAAGGGGACATGCATGTCCTCAGTTAAACTCATGTTACCTTGTACATATTGCTTGCATTGTATGTGGTCATCAACATAATATTGGAAGTAAAAAGGGTGCAGTCCTAAAGGGAAAAACAAAACAAAACCTAGAACACATCAAGATTTGTGAATATGTGTGCATGTGTGTGTTCCAAATTCAGCCACCCCATACTCTTTTTCTAGCCACCCTCTCCCTCCCTCCCTCTCTGTTGCTCTCTTTCTTCTTCTTCCATTAAATCTGCAGTTTCCTCTCAGCACGTCCCACAACCTCCTCCTCCTCATTCTCCTCCAGCGACAGCCATGCATTTTTCACTCAGCTTTTTCTTCACACAATTAGGAACCAATACCTGAAGCACTTCCCACATGCATGTTTAAACAGTGCAGGCTTGCCTCCAAGGACTGGCTGCTGAGATAATGGAGTGTGTGCTTGTGTTGAGTGTGTGATTGTGTTTATCACTGTAAGTGTGTGTGTGTGTGCGTGTGTGTGTGCACATTTCAGTACCATGGACAGTTACACAACAGTATCTGTCAGTTACACAAAAATGTCTGTATTGGCCACCATTTTCAATGCTCTATATTGTCTGTAGAAATAACCATAATAACAAAGTTGTTGACCCCAGAGGTGCCTGAAGTTATTGTCTCAGGGTTTCCTATTAGCTATTTTTATTGCTAATTCATCTGAGAGTTCCCTCTGCCCTGACACATTACTGCACATTTCAGTACCATGGACAGTTACACAACAGTATCTGTTGGTGCTGATGTATTTCACTGGATAGACTGAAATTGAACTTTGACGCCCAACTTCTCCATACCCATACTACCCCCCACACCTGCCCTGCTTTGAAAAATATATACATTTACAGATTTATGAAATGTGCCATCCACACATACATTTCTGTTTTCCTTTTTAGATTGAGAAACATGTCTTCAAATAGTGAATCAGTGAAATACTCACAGCCCTCAGTGGACATATAGTGAAGTGAAGCACAAACAGCAGTGCCCGGGGAGCAGTGAGACGTTAGGTGCCTCACTCAAGGGCACTTCAGGTTGCCCGGCACAAAGCCCTATGCAGTGGGCCACAGCTGCCTCCAAATGTATTTGTCACGCATTCTTATTAGTGACACGTCCCTATCATCCTATAGTGTTATTTCACACTGACATACATACTGTAAAAACACACCCTCACAAACAACATTAAAGAAGAAGGACCTATTTGCCTTTTAAATATGCATGTCACAAACACACACACACACAAACACACACACACAAACACATACGTACACAGTCACACACGCGCGCACACACACACACACACACACACACACACACAAAACAGATATTCAAAACAGAAAAAACATGAGGAAAAGAATGAGCAATGAAAGGAGAGGGAATTGATTTCTGCCCACATTCAGTGGCTATGAGTTTAAGCCATTATTTCTTTATTTTGTGAATGACTGGAGATTTTAATAGGATGACTGTCGCTTTCTTGTCTCTTTTTTTACTGTCAGGGGCTAGGAGGATATCTTTCTCCCTAAGGTATAATTTTGGTAGCTTCTATGCTCAACTTTACCAGGCTGCCAGAGACTCTACCCTAAGACTGTAATTGAACAGTAAATCTTCCTGGCTTTTTCTTCCCCCACCCCATCTATGGTAGTCTGTCCATTCCTGCTGTGTAGTGGTAGCATAGTGAAAATGTCTGTATTGGCCACCATTTTCAATGCTCTATATTGTCTGTAGAAATAACCATAATAACAAAGTTGTTGACCCCAGAGGTGCCTGAAGTTATTGTCTCAGGGTTTCCTATTAGCTATTTTTATTGCTAATTCATCTGAGAGTTCCCTCTGCCCTGATTTTACAATGCTGCTCTCTTTTCTCTAGTCACCTTACATGTCCAAGGAGACGGTTTTCACTTCATTCAGTTTAAAATGGCAAACATCATTACATAAATTGTAGCAATTTGCATGGTTTTGCAAGCTGACAACCTATATGGTGCAGTATAGAGTTCCTAGCCTGGGCCCGCCCATACTTCCTGTGACGCTGCATTCAATTTCGCGAGCAAGTATGGCCATCATGCCGTTTTAGAGGAATTATTTTTCCCAAATCTGTGGGCACCGATGAGAAAGGAGCTTACGCATACGTCATCGGAATGAGTGGTCTTATTGGTTGTAGATTCGTCAAGTAGTATACAGAGGCATCTGATGGGTGCAGGTTAAGCCAGCCTCCCAGAAGACGTTTAGTAATATAGGATGGCCAGACTAAGCTCCTATGAGCTTTGTCCCGGAAGCCAGGCTATAGAGTTCCTAGTTTTCAGTAGGCTACCTGTCTATACCTATCTCTTGTTTGTATCTAACAACGAATTTATGCTGAAATCTCCAGTGTGAAGATGTCAAGGTTAAAAGATACAATAAGCCCTCATATGCTGATGGTCACACTTTAATCCCGCTTTAAGTGCCAGCAGATTGCTTTCACTGATTTGAAAGCATGAAGGGCCTGCTGCTGCCATGGCAGCCATTTTACTGCAGTGCCCAGGTGAGGAGGAGAGGAGGGAGAAGTGTGTAAGCAGGTGAAGCAGGATGGAGGGCGAGGATGGAGGGAGAGACAGAGTGAGAGACAGTCTGCCACTCTGCTGGTCGCCGGGTTGTGTCTTCATGTCAGCGCTACTATGGCGACGATGCTGCTCTCCCCATTTGGGATGATGTGTATGGAGGACCTCATTGGGTGAAGTAGCCACTTTGGGGTCCTTAATCAGCACTGACAAGAGGCCTCAGAGGAGAAGAGCTGAGAAGAGGAGAAGAGGCCTCACGGGGGAAGAGCGTCTCCTCTTTCAAAATGATCAGATTGGCAACGCTACAGTACATCTGGGTTTCTGTGCCTGAACATGCCCTTTGATACCACACAAGCCTCAAAGCAAATATCTCTTTTTCTCATGGTCTCAGAGGCTCTGTTACTGGCTCATCCTGTCCTGTGTCAATGGCAGATAGATTTGATAACTCTCACATCATATTAAATGATATAAAAAGTTTAAAGTGAGGGAGGTATATTTAGTAAAATACAGGACCTGTCCGTCTTCATATTGAACATCTATAAGGATAAAGATTTTTTGTCTTTTTTTTTGTAATTGTTTTTTTTTTTTCATTTATTTTGAACCAGTGTAAGTATTCCTCAGGTCAATTTACAGTCTGAACAGGGAAGAGCAGACAAGTGGGGAGCTGGGAGATGAGAGGACCAGAGTGCAAAGCAAACAAACAGGAAGGGAACTTTAAACAGCAGTCATGAAATGTGTGGGTCACAACAAGCAGAGCTCAGGAGGCAAGCAGTAGGCTATAGCCTATCCAGTGATGTCAGTCAAAGGAGGGAGAGGGAAAGAAAAATTCACATTTGAATCACTTGAGGCATCTGTGCCAACTGAACAGCAGAGAGATGGGCCATTATCTAAAGCTACAGTGGATAGAGATGAATGAACTTATTGCAGGTGTTCAATCTTTAACTCTCTCTACCGCCCCCTCTCACTTGCACTGAATGGTGCCTGTGGTCACGAAAAAACCCGAATAAAGGATCAAAGATCACCTGCAGGTCAGTGTTGAGTGATGTCAAGTCCAGCTCTAATCAACTGCCCAGGGAGACTGTGGGCCATGCAGCGCCAGACAAACAGCTTGAGAAACACATTCCAGGGGCTGTGGATGTTTATTCAAACCGACGCAGGGGTGGAGAGGTGCCACCGATTGGGGTGTGATTTCAAAATGATAGAACAATTTTAATAAGATCACACACAAAAGTGAAAGATGTCTGTGATCTGACACGTGTGATGCAATGTGATGTGAATGTCTGATGGATGCGTTTTGGGAAATCCTTATTGTGCTATGGCATCGTGACATGGCAAAATAGTCTACACCTTAAATGAAAGGTTCTTTTCAATGATTTTGGGTTTGGATTTAGTAAAAGGTAATTACTTATGTAAGAAGTCTAGTCTACAAGTCTAGTTTGAATCCCAATCCCACTTAGAATCCCATTTTGAAAGCTACCCTAAGTCGAATAGCCTACATAGGGACGTATTTTCAAATTCTAAATTGTACAGAATTTCAACAGCACCAATGGCAGTCACCTTCGAAATCGAGTGAAACAGTTGTGCTTAACATCGCTTTGTAGCCTTTTCTATGTCTGAAGTAGCCTACAGTAGGCCAACTGATACATTGTGAAATTTGCACAGAACGGGCTGGGCTGGCGTATAATAGCCTGACCAGCTAGACTAACATCAAAATGAAGGCTTCATCTAAACTCAGGTTTTTCAACCAAACCCTGAGCAACAGATATTTGTTACCACTAGTGTTCTCACTACTAGCTCTTGTCTCAGCGACGCTATAATATAGGAAATGTGATTGATTGGGAGAACTGAGCCAGTGATTTACTGTCAGATGTAGGCTACGTATGGCATAGCAGAACCTGTTGCTACTGTAAGCGTAAACTACAGTTCCTTCAGATTTTTAGCCTACAGGAAGCCACCCCAAATCATTAAAGAATCGTTTTTGTAAAAACGTTCAATGAGAATATGTTGGAGAAACTCAGCAGCCACGAAATTAATAAATCTACTGTAGCTGTTCAAGGCATGCCAAGTCTGACTAACTATAACACCTTAATGTGTGTGACCCTGGAGATTATGAAAGATCGGACATTGGACGGTAAGTTTTCAATTTCACCTCATGTATAGCCTTGTGACCCAAGTAGTCTACTGTGCCATAAGCCAGTTTAGGCATGGAAATGAGAGGACACGGTTATGGCTCATTCTGATGCAGTGTGTGTTTAATGCTATGTTGATTAGACTCTCCAAAGTAGCCTAATGTTAGGCCTGCTACTCATTCTTGTAGCCATAGCCTAATACTGGCAATGACGGACCATGCACACATGTTTCTGATGATGGCTTGAGAGTAACGTTATGTGGCTTTGTAGGCAGAGACGAAGTAGCCTACTTTGTTGTTGTAGGCCTTACCATAGCTTCATTTCTTTCTTCAGTTTGAAGCAGCTAATACGCATTGATAAGTTATGGTGTCCCTTCATCTTTCTGCACTTGTTGGTTACCTGACAGGGAGATTTCAGCACCAATGTGGAGGGGAAAGAAAGGAGGCAGTACAATAAAACTAAAAAAAATAACATCACACATTTTAGATGGATTCAGAAGGATCATAGGTGCAGTGCTTTGCCATTTACCCTAAAAGATGAACTGCAGAGAAACAGAGTGATGGGTGAATGACAAGAGAGTGCAAAGGGTGTGAAAAGATAAAGGGATGTGAAGAGAAGAAGAATGAGCTATAGTTTTGGGAGGGGTGGGTGTCTACTGTAGCCCTGATGAAATGGATGAAACCAAATTCTATAAAGGCAAGCTTCACCAGAGGCTTTCAAAAAGTCTCTCTCTGCCACCACTTAAGCTCATAAAAAATAGGTGACATTACTTTGTCAGGGACAGGCAATGCGAAGTGCACTTCTTTGTGACTTGGCTTCTTGCAGTGTACTCCCTTGAGACTGGTTTAGTGTCCTTTCACCACTCATTCCTAGCCAACACACATCATGGTGCACTGCCGAGATCTCAGCCACCAGTGCTGACCCACTTGACCAGTACTATGGTGTCAGAGCATGCCACCAGTTCAGTGGGGTGGAATCAGGCTTGATAGCCTTACTAGCAGACAGAGAGGGTCAAAGGCCTTTAATCGTATTGTAACGGATGCATTTGAGACTAAAATGAAAGAGGGGGTTTGTGGAGTTTAAAACAGATAAATAAATAAAGAGCTCTAAAGCTTTTAGAGGGAAGCAGAGAGAAAGAAAGAGAGGAAGAGAGAGGGGAGAGAGTGAGAGAAAGAGAGGAATAGAAGAAATGATGTTGACTAAGGGGTTCTCATTTATCATTAATGCCTAGCCCTTTCGTATGCAGTTGTTTCCAGTTGCAGTGAATTAGAGGCCTCCACACCGAGGTTTAATCCCCAAATCCATCTGTGCCCCACATGCGCACGCATAAACACACACACACAGACACTCACCTGGTGCCTAAAATCCAGCCTCACACTGCAGTTTACTGCAAACACTCACTTGGGAGTTGAAGTGCTGGTGAAGCAATTATCGATCCTCAAAAAAAAATTGCTCCCCTTGCATTCTTTCTCTTTCACTCTTACTTTTTTCTCTCTATCTTCTCCCATCTTTCCCTCTATGTCCCCACTGTCTATCTGCCTGTGTCCTACTCTTCCTTTCTTTTTACTGTATTCAAAGTGCTGATAAATGTCATTTGGTGTATAACAGCGGGTAGAAATCTGTTGCCTGTTGGGTCAAATGTGAAAGCGGAGATAGCAAAAGTCATGCATAAATTTACTGCCATCGATAAGCGAATGAAGACACAGACTCTCGATGGCACCTGCTGACGCCATAATCAATCAGCTGAGATATCGCCATGTCACACTTTGAGACAGTGGCAGCCTAGCTGAAGGCTAATGTCATCCAGCACTGACTGGGGCATCCGAGTAATTGAAAGAAGAGAGGTGTAAAAAAAAATAAATTGTCATTTGTCGTGACAGCAAATCATTCAGTTTGAGAGAAGGGAAAAAACTTATCAGTTTATTTATCTGATTTAGTCAAGAATGAGTAGTTTAACCTTTAGATCTAAGTATTTTCATATCAAATCAATTCCAGTTACTGAGACAAAAAACTCAATAGGAAACTGATAGATGGTGCCCTATCTGTCATGTGCAATCTTTGAGACTTTTATCTTTTGGTGCATACTATGCATCAACTCTCTCTTTTTTGTTTCTCTCTCTCTCTCTCTCTCTCTCTCTCTCTCTCTCTCTCTCTCTCT
>JAGFZM010001713.1:300220-357804 GCA_017657215.1 Limnothrissa miodon | reverse complement strand
TCTCTCTCTCTCTCTCTCTCTCTCTCTCTCTCTCTCTCTCTCTCTCTAACTATGTCTATCTACCCAGCTCTCTGCTCCTTTCCTCTTCTCCCCTGCTGTTCCCCTTGAAGTCAATTTGTATTCTCCCAGTACTGCAATCTCAGAGGCCCACATACTGAAGCTTATGTGATGGCTTGGTGATGCAGGAGATGAGTGAGTGACACACCATTGTTCCATAGGAAAATCTGGGAAATTTTTTAGCATTAGAGGGATAAATTTCACATATCTTGACTCACAGCTACCACCTCAGTTGTTGATCTGAATACAAAAAATGAAAATCAAACAGTAGAAAAAAAATCAGTTTAAAACTAACATTAAAAAATACAACAGCAGGCATGAAATGTTAATGGCTGTGGATCCATTCGAATATATTATCGTAGCAGCACAGAATGTGTACACAAGGCTTTTGTTAGAACATTTGAATTTCATGAATGCAGAGAAGGGGGCATTTTTATTTATTTTTATCTGAAGTGTGCCCACACAGCTGTAGGCCTAGCACACTTCTAATTAGCCTCTGCTGAATTGCAGTTACATAAATTCGAGCACAGGGCAGTGCAGTGCATACTTACTCATGAGTGTGCACTCACCGCAGACAGCTTAGTACAAAATGAGATTTGGCTTATTTGTTATAAGTCAACATTTTAGATTCATTGTCTACCAAAGGCTTCATAGTGGATATTTTGGGAAGGGTGGTAGGGGGTATTCGGTGGCTTCTTGTCTGTTGTTGGTTAGAGCAGTGTTTTAGAGAGTAGATCGCTGTTTTAACTTGTTTTTAAAGCTGTGCAGTCAGCAGTGATCAAATAGCAGTGGGCAACTAAAACAAGCTGAAGATTCCCTGAGTATAGCCTGCCCCCTTCCCCACACACATACACACACTCACAGGCAATTTAAAATGCCTGTTCACCTTGATGTTGAGCTGAATGGAGGACGGAAAGTTAAGCTCCTTAAAGCAAGATGTATTGGTGTCTCAGTGAAGAAGTTAGCCGACGCCCTTGCAGCTTAGCCTTCACTGGCTATCACTCACTGCCTTGTTTCTGGTTAGTATTGATGCCCTCAGCACACTGCCGAAGCTATAGGCAAGACACAAATGGCATACATATCAGTACCAGAATGGCACTATACAATTCCACTGCCAACTCCCCACTCCCAAACCTAACTGCATGATGTGTTGTGGGTGATTTTCACAGAAACACAGCTGTTTAGATACCTTCAGTGATTGCATTAAAAGGATTTAAAAAATCTTCTTTTTTTAAATCAGTAAATTGTTGTAAATTGTTGTAAAAAGTCAGTTAGCAAGTGTATTAAAAACATATTATACAGGTTTTTTGTCTTTCTGGCTAGCATTTAGGCAAACTACTGGTTTGCTTACATGTATTCTCATGAGGATAAAGACACATTGCAGCTCTCAGCTACAGTTGACAGAAAGAGGGGCTTGTTTTGACAGCGTGGCGTGTGGTCCTCAGTGGACACTTCTGTACACGGGCCCGACAGTTTGAGCGCAGAGGGGGAGAAAACAAGTGTGTTTGCAGTTAACGCCCAAAGGAGACAAATGTCAGCTCTCTGTTTTTAATTAACAAAAAAATGTCACCTCTCCATCAGACACTCAATGTCAATTTTAGGATTTCAGTGAGTTTGTTGTTTGTATGCTTGTGTCCTTTTGCTTCCTAAACAAAACAAAATTAAAAACAAACCTCATACAGTATTACTCCTAACCTAATTGCTTTGAGAATTCATCGATACAGAGGTCTCTTCACTCCTTTAATAACAAGTGTGATTTATTATTACTGTAAAAAAAAAAAGTCGAGGAGAACCACTTAAAAGAAAGAGAGAGAAAAAGGGAGAAAACAAACAGGAAAACCTCAGAAGAGAGAACGGGGGACTGAACAAAGTTAACTTTCCCTGCAGACATACCCATAGTAACAAACACGCCCGCAGGAAAGAATGCTTGCATGGGTTCAGGGTGGGAATGCTTCATCAACAGACTGGGGAAGAGAAGAGAAACAAGCACGATTACTTTTCAGCAGATGCTAAAACAGGAAAGAGAATGTTAGACCAAGTATTACTGGCCTTTGTGTTGTGTTGTTGGTTAGGGCTCTTTTTAGGTGCGTGTGTGTGTGTGTGTGTGTGTATGTGTTTAGATGAGTATGTGGGAGATAAATGTATGTTAGATAAATGTGTGTGTTTGCGATACCTGACATATGTTTATGGATTTAGTAGTCAAGGTGTTTGTACACTGTACGCTGTTTCAAAAAATACACATACACATAGCACTTGCATATTCACACACACACACACATACACATACACTCAAACACACACACACACACACACACACACACACTGCAATAATTAAACAGATTTACTGCTTACGGTCACAGACTACCTGACCTGTTGGTTTGCTCCGGCACGGTGGAAATGCCAAAGGTTGTTTTGCACATGGAGGGCCTGTGATTACCATCAGCAATTACCTGTAGAAATTATACTATGGCCTTGCTGTCTCAGCCTTTGCATTGGCTGCAGTTCAACACAGGGTCATCCTCTGGGAGGATCTTGCTTCTTTTCTCTCAAGCCTTTATGCTACTAACCTTTGAAAATTGTTATCAGTGAATTCCACAGCATAGAACGAGACTGCAGAAGTAAAACACTGTACCACACTCTATGCAGTGCAGTAAGTTTAACTTAAGCCATTAATTTTATTAGAAACTGACATTTTCCTCCTATCCAGATCATGACTCATGTTGATGTATTAAACGTAGTGCTAGTTTCCAGGTCGATGATTCTGACGACCCGGTTATCGAGGCTGTGGACGAGGAGGAGCTCGCTTCCTTCCTCTCCGCTAAGGGATGCGCCACCGTGGAAGATTTGCCACCAGTCCAGAAGACCCACGCCGCCCAGTTAGCTTCCGAGCTAGCTTCCTTGGCTACACAGGCGGCTAGCAGGCTGGGCCTGCCCCCGCCTCAGCGCTGTCCGGGAGGGCGTTTCGACCCCTTCTCCGGCGCGCTGCCCTCACCTGATGCCCTCCTGCTCCCTGCTCACCCCACTGTCACTGGCGGATGCGCAGGCCTCTTGGGAGGCCCCCTTCGCCGCCATTGCCCCTATTCAAGGCCACGCGGCGTTTTACGCGATGGACGGAGCGGGCGCCAACGGCCTCATGCAGCTCCCTCGCGTTGAGGATGCGGTCGCTGGTTGTCTAGCGCCATCTTCTGCCACCACCTGGACATCGCCTCCCGAGCTTCCCTCTAAGCCGTGCCAGCGCACGGAGAAGCTCGATTCAAAGGTCTTTATTTGTACAGGCCAGGCGATAAGGGCGTTGAATACCGCCTTTCTCCTCTCCTCTCTGTCTGAGGGACTGGTGGCGGATCTCTCAGCGCAGCCGTTGGACCTTACCCTCCATCAGCTGCGCAGAGCTACCGCTCTCACCTCACTGGCCATCAGAGCGGCCATTAAAGCCGACGGGCGCTCCCTTGGCTCTTTGGTCGTCATCGACAGGCACCTCTGGCTGAATCTCTCGTCCATGCCAGAGAAGGAGAAGAGACATCTTATGAACGCTCCCATCTCCGCTGATGCTCTGTTTGGCCAGGCGCTGGAACTCCAGCGCGATCGCTTAGAGAAGACAAAGTCGGCGGCTCAGGCCCTGCAACCCGTGCTTCCTAAGCGTGCCCCGCCTCAACCAGCCACTCCGGCTGCGCCTCAGACGCCCCCGCCACGCGTCCAACCAGCCAGAAACGACGCAAGAGGCCACAGCGATCCTGATACGATCGCGTGTGTGCGGCAGAACATGTCATGCGACCCCTATCCATTGACTGCTATGCCTCTGTGTGCTCTAAAAGGCACGGGTCCCCGCTCTGCAGTCCCCAGCTCGGAGCGTTCCCCCCTGCTTCGGCGGTCCTCTCTGATCTCACCCCCTCAAGGGGCGCTGAGTTTGCCTTGTTCACAAGCACCCCGCACACACACACTCTCGCCCCTCTGGGGCAATGTTTGACAATGAGCTCCGGCCCCGGCCGGAGGACGGTGTCTGTTCTGTCAGCGCGGTCGCGCACTGGGGCACCGATTCGGTCATTTAGCTTACGCACGCCGTGCGCTATGCGCCTTGCGTGACGTCACGCCTTGACGGCGCCCAGGTGGCGCCGAGGCCTCTACTAACGTCACGGCCCCCGCGTCCTCTGTCTCACTCGCCTCCGAGCAGTGGGCGTGCAACGCGTCGGAGTCGTTCACGGTCAAGAAGCCCTCCCCAGCCTCTCTCGCCGCTTCTGTCGGCCGATTTATCGCCCAGGTACGGGCAGAGCTGTCTGTTCAGTCTGACACTTCTGCCATTGGGCGGACGGGAAACTTCTCCCCCCTCTTCAAGGACGTCGCTGACGCGCGCTCCAGGTGGCCACCCCCGCCCTTCAGAGGTGTCATGGAGTCAGTGGTACCCCCCAGTTGTATCAGGGCCCCTGCTCTCAGACAAGAGCTCTTGAGAAAGGGCGCTATTCAGCGCGTAGATCCGACGCTCGCGCACGCTCGTTACAGTACGTACTTCCTTGTGCCCAAGAAGTTGGGCGCTTTTCGCCCTATTCTAGATCTCAGAGCGCTCAATGCTTCGCTCAAACCTCTCACCTTTCGCATGCTCACGGGGCGTATGGTGGCGGAGTCAGTCCGCCAGGGGGATTACATGGTCACCATAGACCTTCAGGACGCCTATTTCCACATAGGTATAGTCCCGAGGCACAGGCGTTTTCTACGCTTTGCCTTCGAGGGCAGAGCTTACGAGTACACAGCCCTCCCTTTCGGTCTGTCTCTGGCACCTCGGTGCTTCACCAAGTGTGTGGAGGCGGCGATTGCTCCTCTACGCGCTCAGGGTATCAGACTCCTCAATTACTTGGACAACTGGATGCTGCTGGCGGGTTCCAGACAGCTCCTAACGTCACAGGTTCACACTGTTTTGCGTCACCTGCACAATCTGGGCTTCTTAGTAAACCTAAGCAAGTGCATGCTCTCTCCCTCTCAGGAGGTCGAGTTCTTGGGCGTGAGACTGAACTCATGCTCAATGAGAGCGACACTCACTTCGAAGAGACTACAGGACGTCAGGGCGTGTCTACGCCACTTCAGACTAGGTGCCTGCGTTTCGGCCAGGCTGTGTCTCAGACTGAAGGGCCTCCTGTGCGCCACGGGTGGCGCTGTCCCACTCGGCCTTTTACACTTACGCCCGCTGCAGCTCGCCTTAGCGGAACTAGGTGTGTCCTCCAGGTCGAACCCCGCCCGTCGGATCTTAGTATCCAGACGCATGTGGCTAGCCCTCGCGCATTGGCGCAGGCCGTCGTCCTTCACCAGAGGCGGCGCCCTTGGCGCTGTAGCCAGACGCATGACGGTGACCACCGATGCGTCCAAGAGCGGCTGGGGCGCCGTTTGCTGCGGTCGTCCCGCCAGAGGGACATGGGGCGCAGCCTCCAGGTGGCTACACATCAATGTGTTAGAGCTCCTAGCTGTCTTCTGCGCTTTGAAAGAGTTTCTCCCTCTTCTCGGAGGAGAACACATTCTGGTGCGTACGGACAACACCACTGTAGTGGCTTATATCAATCGCCAGGGCGACACGCGCTCTCCAGACCTGTTTCGCCTGGCGTACAAGCTGCTCACCTGGGCCTCCCGCCACTTCCTGTCGATCAGGGCGTCGCACTTGCCCGGTGTGCGCAACACAGGCGCGGACCTCCTCTCCAGGGGTGTTCCGCGTGCAACCGACTGGCGCCTCTGCCCAGCTCTGGTGCACAGCCTCTGGTCCCGCTTCGGGCGGGCACGAGTCGATCTTTTCGCCTCGAGCGAGAACGCTCACTGTCCAGCGTGGTTTTCGCTGGAGCGAGATGCGCCGCTAGGGTCGGACGCGCTGGCACATCCGTGGCCGCGAGGTCTACTCTACGCTTTTCCCCCCCTTCCTCTGATGCGTCAGGTGTTGGCCAGGATCAGAGCGGGGGCTCACAGGGTGATTCTGATCGCCCCCAATTGGCCATCTCAGAGCTGGTTCTCAGATCTGGTCTCACTGCTGGACGGCCAGCCTTGGACCCTCCCTCTGAGGAGGGATCTCCTACCTCAGGCTCACGGGTCGCTGTGGCGCCCCAAGCCGGAAGCGTGGAGACTGACGGCTTGGCCCCTGAACGGGCACGTCTCCTAGAGAGCGGCCTGTCAGACGCAGTTATAGAGACTGTTCAGGCTGCTAGAGCTACGTCCACTAGGTCGTTGTATACACTAAAGTGGCACGTGTTCAGCACGTGGTGCAGAGACAGAGGCTGTGATCCTCTAGTCTGCCCTATTGGCGAGGTGCTTGCTTTTCTGCAACACCTGTTTGATCAGGGTCGTACACCCTCTACTCTGAAGGTGTACCTCGCAGCTATTTCAGCATGCCACGTTGGCTATGCTGGCGTTTCCCCAGGCGCTCACCCCCTTGCGTCGTGCTTCATGAAGGGCGTCAGGCGGCTTCGCCCGTCTTCCACACGTTCGGACTGGCTCTCACGCCCTTTGACCCTCTGTCGAGTGCCAGTCTAAAGATGCTTTCCCTTAAAACTGAGCTTCTGCTCGCTCTGGTCTCGGTGAAGCGCGTTAGCGATCTGACTGCTCTATCAGTCAGTCCTGACTGTCTTGAATTCACGCAAGATGATGCGCGGGTAACGCTGCGACCAAATCCCTTTTCTCGCCCTAAAGTGCTGTCTACTGACCCTCGTTCGAGGGTCATTGAGCTCTCAGCCCTTCCTGAGACGGGAGGTTCTGTGCCCGTCACTCTGTGCCCGGTCAGAGCGCTTCGTGCCTATTTGACGCGTACGCAGAGCATCAGGAAGACGAACCAGTTGTTCGTCTGCCATGGCGAGCGTGCCAAGGGTCAGGCCTTGTCTACCCAACGCATGTCGCATTGGCTTACTGAGGCCATACGTCTGGCATATGAGGCGGCGGGTGTTCCTCCGCCTGCTCATGTCAGGGCGCACTCCACCCGTGGAGTGGCGGCTTCTTGGGCCTTCTGGAAAGGCGTCCCTATGCAGGATATCTGTCTGAGCGCTTCGTGGGCCTCAGGCAACACCTTCGCGCGTTTTTACGTGTTGGACGTCACCAGGCCGGGGGTAGCAGAGAGTGTTCTCTCTGGGCCCGGCGGCGGTCCCATGGGTCTTCCCACCTCGGGCTCCTCGGTGTAGGGCTCTTGAGGCTTGGTTGTAGGGATCCATTCGTACGTTTCGGCTTCGAAACGAAAGAGAACGTTACGGATACTAACGTATCCTCGGTTCTCTGAGTGAGAAGCCGAAACGTACGCTTCGGGCCTGAAGTCGCCGACGCTGGCGAGCTTGGCAAATAGGACCTGAAGCGTAAGCGCAGTCAATATATAGACTTTCTGACGTCACGCAGGGCTGTCTAAGTAGTTGCCTGCACGCGTCAGAGCGCTTACTGCCCTTTTTTCAAAGGGTTGGTTAAAATTGACTTCAGAAAAAGTAGGAGATGATAGGCATCATCCATTCGTATGTTTCGGCTTCTCACTCAGAGAACCGAGGATACGTTAGTATCCGTAACGTTATAGGTTACACATATATTACACGTATGCCTTCAGCAACACACCCATACTATGTCTTAGATATAGAGCACTTCTCTCTGTGCTGAGCTGCAGTGGAATATCTTCGGCTGATTATCCTTTCGTCCTACCACATACTATGCATTGAATCCTCTGAGTGTAAAAGAGAGTCATTATTATAGTGGATAAAAAAACCTACATGATTCGAGCCCTCTTTGCTTCATTTGTTTCGGCTTGTGTTTGACCTGCGTTACGGCTCAACTGTCTTGTTCCTCCAACACTGTATGAAGCCCAGGGGAAACTAGAGAGTCCTTCGCTTTCTATTGCCTCTCTAGTATTATAGTCAGTGTGTGTGTGTTGGGGGGTGGGGGGGGGGTGTTGGGGCAATAAAGAGCACATCTGTACATCTGGGCAACATCTGTTCACAGGCTCTTCAAAGCAACCCAGCCCAGTAAAGCATTGTGGTTTATTCATTTAGTGAATCCATTGTTTTGAAGGCTTTTTTTAATTAGTGGACTTGCCATGGAATGGAGGGTTGGCTGCCGAGAAAATGCAGTCTAACTCCAAAACAGACAAGTAAATGAACGGGAAATGAAGAGCCGACTGCTATATGACAGAGAGACAAAACAAAATCTATTGGACTCAGGTGCAAATTAGGCAGGTAATTAGATGCTACATACTGTAATTAGAGTTTATGGCCGAGAGTTTTGTGGCAAGGGAAATATAACCCTGCTTTCTGAGGTACAAATAAAATTAGCCACGCAAAGTTCAACGCTGAGTCTGCCTGCCGTTTCTCCCAGCTAATTAGCTCACCATAGCTCACCTTTTCTGTTTGTGGAGATGCATACCCCAAAACAGCATAGTGAGAACAAAAGGGGAAAAACTTTAATAAAGAAAAAAAAATAATGCGTAAAAAATTGTCTGGCTTCAGTCGGTAAGCCAACTTCCACTGGGTGGGCTAGCACTAATGCTTGGTTAGTGTCCGTGGACTTGGGAGGTGGTGATTGAACCAGGGAATGTGTGCAAAGCTGAGCTTGGTATCCAGAAAAAGGCTTTTAAAAGCCCTTGCTCATTTATGTGAGTGGGAGAGAGGGCGGGCAGGGGTTAGAGTATGTGTGTGTGTGGTGTGTGTGTGTGTGTGTGTGTGTGTGTGTGTGAGTAAGAGAGGAAGAGAGAGGTGGGTGCTGTGTTTTTTATGCAGGGAAGCCACCGAGACTGATAGCATGTGTATCAGCAGCAGAGCTTTTAATGCCTCGGCAGTGCACAGCGACAGGATCACCCTTGCCCTGTGACCCGTGATGCTGCCCACTCTGCCGCCTAGCGTGGCCCTCATAGGGTGGCTCATCTCATTGCATCTCATGCCCTGGCCCTTTCACAGCTAATCAGCCAGTGGGCTGGAGATTCTGATGAAGGATCATAGGATATGTGCACCCCCTTCATGCAACAGCGCTCCCCTCTGCCCCCACTCACTGATAAACAGACTCATGAGAACAGCTCTGTGAAATTAAGTGTGCTTCATGTGGGGTTAAGTGAAGAGGTCCGATCTTGCGAGTTTGTCATTCGTATACTTCACTGCCTAATAGCAATGTGCCAGCAGTGGCCTGCAGCCCTGGTGATGGTTGTGTGTCACCGTTCATCTTCATGGCAGGTTGCGTTGGGTTGTTGGATTGTTGTTCTCTGCGTCTCCAGACTTTGGTGTCACAGCGCACCCAGCACTTGATGACTAATGTATTCATAGCAGGCAAGCTGGCCGGAAGGAAATAGCAATATTGTGTTAAGCCCATGTTTTAAATATAAACATATATAAAACAAACCAGCAGATGTGGTTATTGTTTATAGTTATCAGTATGGCCGGGCACCAGTGGCCCAAATGAGAAGCACAATGGCAATGGGGAAAATAAATCTTTGGGAAGGAATGGAAATTGTCTGGGGACCCGCATAAATCGACCAGAAACCATTATTTCAGAAGACAATAAGCAAAAAAGAAGCTGTAATGTGGTCCGAAAATACAGCATGAGCCATTGCATTTGCAAATAAAAGAAAATTGCTTTTAACGAGTGCGAACATCCTTGCTACATCTCTCTCTCCCTTGCTCTCCCTCTGTGCAGTCACTTTCTCTCCCTCCCTCCCTCCTTATTTCTGCTGTGCACTTGCTCTATCATTTTCTTTCATATTTCTCTCTCTCACCATTGCTTTCACTTTCATCTGCCCCTTATTCTCTCTGACGTTTTTCCAGTTCTTTCTCGAGCCTTATCTCCAGACTCCACAGGATTTATGGAACTTGTGCAGAATTGTGGGGCTGCTGGAGCACATTGCACATTCCCTGTAGAGCAGACTTCTTGTGCATTGCATGCCAGTAGTTTTCCCTCTGAACAGGAATCTCTTCGGGAGGTATGTCAGTAGTTTTTTTCCTGAGAACAGAAATCTTTTAGAAGAAAAACACACTGATCTGATGTGTAATTTTTCAGACGTGTGCTCTTCAACTGTTTTATTCTACAGTGTGTGATAAGGGTAGTGCCCTAGTTACCAGAGATAAACCAAATACAAGGAATTGACTGCAAGCAAACAAGGTTGCACCAATAGGTGTGTTTCAATCCAAAATCTATGCTATCTCAACTCCTCAAACTGAGAGAATAAATAAAGCAAACAGAGACATTGTGATCTATATTCATGGATCCCAGAGAAGTGAGATGACAGCTAGACTTTCAGATCAGGCTCAGTACAATCAACTCCGGCTAGTACGGCAAAGAAAGCTGCAGGCGGTTCAACCAGAACCTCCATAGCTGAAGAAGCTATTAGCAAGAAACCTGACCCCTTCTGCTGTAGCAAGCAGCCCAGTGCAGTGTGTGTTTACTGTGGGCTGAATGCAGAGACCACAGTTCCCTCACAGGATCAAAGAAGTGCAGTATACTATACTGTACTACTCCAGACTCCTCTCTGCCATTTACCACTCATCTGGCTCATCAAGAGCTTGTGAAATGGCTGTTTTGGCTGTATCATGGTGCCATTGGTGGGGCGTTTCAGCATTTACTGTAGGCCTAGTGTAACCTGCAGGTACATTAGCGGGACAGTACTCTTCTGACCTTTGCATCAGTCTGAAATATGAGGACCCACTCAAGGTTGCCTGAAACCTTCAGTATGTGATGATGAGCAACAGGAAATGCATATGCAACCAGAGCCTCTAATGTGATGTCAAATTCATTCCCCAGGAGAATGAGATCCAGACATGCTTGCCTCTGTGCAGTTCACCTACTGCTTTGAAGTGGGCATTTATCTCCAGGACATGCATGGAGAGTAGAATCTAGCAATGCTGTGCAGTGAATTCTTCCTCCTTTTTATTTCTCCTACTTTCTAATTTATTTCGAGTTTTAAAGGTTAAATTTCAGGTTCACCATCAATTAATGTGTACATAAAGCGTTCAATGTGTATATATTTGAAGATTTTTGTCTTGAAATGCGTTAAAATAACATTTATTGCGGTTTGAAAAAAGGCAGCAAGTTCGTTGTTATTTCCGGGTTACGTCACAAATGGAACTCATAGTAATCGGGACAACCTAAAAAGCTTAACATGTAAACGCAAAACGTAGCTTAATGTACCCAAACAGCGATCAATCATCACCAAATTTCTCAAGGACGTGTCTTTTTAGGCCTACTTTCAGCTCTCTAAATATCAAAACTGAAATCCCAAAACTATGGATGATACCTAGCCTACACTTTTTCCTCTACATAGGCGCCCAATTTAATTAAATTGATGCACAGGGCTGACACTGTATCTAAAGTCCATTCTCCATGCTTTGTGCTTTTTTATGGTAATCAGATGTGGTCCCTGCGTTCACTAACACAATGTGTGACAAAAGGCACACAACTCTCTCCTGGGAGCTCAGTGACATTAAAAAGAACACAACATGCTTTGCCCTTTCAAGTTCCAGTAAATAAAGAGTTAATTGAAATCAATATAAGAAGGAAAACACCCCTAAAAATGCATGGGCGATGGGTGGAGGGATTTTGAGATGGATGACTCGCTTTGCCTGTAATCTAAAGGCCTAGGCATAGGTCATTAGCTTTCATTCATTCTCCATATTGATTGCCAGGGCCATAATTTGCTTTTGTCCCAAAGAAGGCTTTTCACCCCATTAAGTTCTCTTCTCATGGGTTTCTGGACAGCGAGATCTGAGGGCTGCATCATCAGTAACAACCTACCTGGCTCTAGTAGCTCATTGTCAGATTAAACTGGCCAGTTTATGGATTCCTTTATACTTCCCCTCACAATCCTGTTGGGAGAACTCAGTAGTAAGGGAGTAGCAAAGAAACAGCAGATGTTAGTTTCTATACAGTTATATGCATACTTACTTATTATGGACATACAGTACAGTATATATATATTAATTAATATCTGTTGACACAAAGCAAGCTGATCATTTAAGAAAAACAAAGAATAAAGAATGCTAGAGAGCTGTTTTAATTGCATTTGTAATGGGCATGATTTGTAAAGCAACATAAAGGAAGTTTTTGTACCTTAAAATAACTTCCTTAATCGTTTTGAATGTGCATCAAATCTTAAAAGAAAAGTCCACTGTAAATCAACTCATTCCTGTTTATTAAACTTGGTTCTGTTGTTAGAAAGGAGAAAATTTTGCAACGGCAAAGTGCTAAACGCTAGCCAACATTAATGAGGGTAAGAAAACTCGGGTGAATTGAAAGCACACATTGATCTAGCTGCTTCTGTGCCTGGCTAAATTTATGTTTACACAGAAAAGAAATATATGACGGAAAGAGTAGAATGCAGTTAAAGTCAGTTGAAATGATCAGAAATACCCTACTCAGTTCAAAATCAACCACCTAGACAAACAGGCTGACTGATATATAGGCGGGTTTAACACTTTTGGATGCAGTTACTCTTAAGTAATCTTGACAGGTAGGCCCAATTTGTGTAGTCTCACACCATCCTACATTCCTTATGGGAATTCTGAGGCTCACAGGAATGTCAGGCGCCATACTGGTTGTGCGGGTGGATCCTCCACTGCATGTGTGACTCATGTTTTATTCTAGCTAAGCTCATTTCCAAGTTCATCACCTGGTCCACACTCTTTCAAATCTTTGCCCTTTATTCAAACAATCTGGGCACTTTCGATAGGAATACATTTCATTACTGGTGGGCAAACTGATACTTTTCTATTGGGCATGTATTCTACCATCACTATGACTCTGGTCACAACATTACTAACAATCCTTTCTATCCCTGCTGATTGGTCCTCAGAAAATCCTATGGGAGCAAACTGAAGCCTTAGGAGAATACCCTAATGTCACACCGTAGTGAAATGCAATACAAAGTGAAGTACTAGTCGGTGTAAGCCTCGTAATGGTTACCTAACAGTCAAGGTGTTGGTACGGGTCTTAACACTGATCATTGATTGGGTTGCATGCTGTTTGGTCAGTGTTGGCAGCAGTGTGACATGTCTGTGGCTTGTGTGGCTTGTTTCACAGAGGAGGAACACATGTCCTTATTGTTGTCACCTCCAGTCTTTAATGGAGAAAAATAATCTCACAAATAGTGAGAAATGTGTTCACATGTAGTTTTGAGAGCCGGGAAATCTAAGTGTTCTCAGTGTTGCATCAGAGTGTGGAGTCTTTAGGCTGGTTGTTTGAATGGGGTGACATTTGTTTGGGGAAGCTTAGACCTCTTTCCTTGTTGCATCATGAACAATATGATGTTTTTCCACTGTAATAAAACATCACTCTCTGCATGAAAAAAATATTATGTTATAAATAATAAAAATGATTTCATTAAAGGAGCACTAAAGACTTTTTAAAACCATAAAATTATGTTTTCAAAATCGTTTCGGTGATCCATCAATTTGAATGATACTCGCTGCATTTGCTCAGCGGCCCTCTATCGGCTTTAACAGCACTAAACAAGTTTGCCCAATCAGGTAGCTATCTGTAGTTCAAGTAAAACTACAATTGACTTGCCTTATGACAAGCTTCCATTCAGATCTGTAGAGGGTGCGATTTTCAAAACACTTAAAGGTGCTCTATGAGATGTTGCAGGATTTTAGCACAATTTAATTTTTATCTCAAATCGTAGGTGTCTCCCCTTGATCGGCTAGCTTTCTGCCCCCTATATACATGTACGGTATACATGTTTTCCATGTAATCCCTATTTTGAATGATTTTTTCCATGTACACTCAAAAGTGAATACTTTAATTCTGCACAATTAATTCACAAATAGAAAAACATCATGTAATGGTGCCAATTGTGGCTTCATGAACACAATGATGTGTTTCTACAGTGATAAAACATTGTGGCATCAAGAAAAAGCTGCTATGTGTTTCTCGCCTCCTGCCAGCTTGGGAAACAGTGGTGTGGAGCAGGGGTGTCACTATGCAAAGACACTAGGCTGAGGTTTTTCCATGTAGACAGCCACTGCCACTACTGTCCCCACTACTTTCCTTCAAATGCCCTCTCCCCCCACCCACCCCTACCCGTCTCTTGCTTTCTTGCATGGTACACGAGAGAGATGTGAGCAATCGTATCATTTCCCTCTTTTATTTGACACCTTGTGTCCTGCTGAGGCTTAAATGAAAGTGTCTTTACAAATCCAACACCTCTGTGTGTGTGTGTGTGTGTGTGTGTTTTGGGGGGGGTGTCCATATGTTTGTATGTGTGTGTGCATTATGTTTATGCTTGCTAATGTGCCTGCACACAGCTGTGAAATGTGTGTGTGTGTGTGTGTGTGTGTGTGTGTGTGCATGTGTGTGTGTAGCTACATTACATGTCCTTGTGATGTGTGGCACTGCCATTGACCTGCTGTTTGCTGCAGAAACATTGTCAAGGTGACTATTCTCTCCCAGTCATGGCCCTAGATGGCCCTGCTTCCTTCACATCCTAATTGCTGTTGATAAAAATCCTGATTGATGGCAGCTACTGTGAAAAAGTCTTCCTAATAGCATACACTGGGGAGGGTGCCTCCATAAATGATATTATGTTCAGATGCTAATTGTTGTAATTTGACTGCATGCAGGTATAATAATTCTTACAATGGGGAGTTTTAGAGGAGAAAAGCAGATTAATTATGTAAATTGGGCACAGGTCATGTACCCAAATTATGTGTCAGATTTAGGACTGCTCTTGTCATCATTGCTATTAGGGTGCGCTTTCAAGGTCAGTTTAAATGTAGGCTATTCCATTTCACAATTTTGTTTACTCTTTACTACTGCATGCCTATGGAGCATGCAGAGAGAGAGAGAGAGAGAGAGAGAGATTTTCATATGTTTGTGTTTATTTTTTTCACTTAGGTTTTGAAAGTGATGCCTTATTCTTCCTATGGAAACTTAGCCTACCATACTTTTGCCATAAAGTTACCGTATTGAAACCTCATCCACAAAACTATCATCAAGTGTGTTGAAAGAAAAAAGATTGGGATCTTTTTTTGACTTTGGTAGTCTGATTCTTAGAGAGAAGAGATTGAGTCTATCAAAATGTTAAATCCTCACATTTTTTGGCCTTAATCCCAACTGAAATGTCTTCAGTGCCTATAGAGTGGGTTATTTAATATGCTTCCCACTGCCTGATAACAGGATGAATGGCTTGCCTAGTAGCAGTAGAGTTGTGTCAGAATTTATTCCATAGATGAGACTTTATTCAGTCGTTCTGATTTGCATCCATAAATATCCCAAATGGATCTAAATTTTCCCATCCACATGGCCTTCAACTGCACCTTGGATCTGAATGCACGAGACCATGATAATTGAACTTTAAGGTGATTTGCTATGAAAAGCCGTTGAATTGATTGAAACCTAATGAAGAAGAAAGGAAGGTAGAGAACAGACAGGCGGATGAATGAGGAGCCAGGTGACAAATTAAATTGACATTTTGGTTAATGAATACAAGATAATAACAGACACACAGAGAGAGAACGGGAGGGGGGGAATTCTGCACTACATACAACTGCCTGTCTTCCTGTCTGCCTATAGTTTTGGCGCGTACAGTGGAAGTCATATGTCTGTCTCTGGGCAAAAATGACATTTGACAGCTGGCA
Source organism: Limnothrissa miodon (assembly GCA_017657215.1). Taxonomy (NCBI): domain Eukaryota; kingdom Metazoa; phylum Chordata; class Actinopteri; order Clupeiformes; family Clupeidae; genus Limnothrissa; species Limnothrissa miodon. The sequence continues at coordinate 342,205 of JAGFZM010001713.1, read as the reverse complement.
ATTGAAAAGGCTTCTAATGAAAAGACCATGACCTACTCTACCTCTAACTTTATTATATGATGGTGTCACAGACCACCAAATGGTTCCACTTATTGCCTGGTGACAGGTAGTATCTCAGGACAGTGACATATAATAAAAAACACTGTCAAACCTGTTTCCCACAATTCTTTTCAAGTCTATAGGCTGAGCTGTGAAGAAATATGTGGGCCCTAATGTCAGTAGAGAGGAAAGTGGCTAATCTTAATTTTAGTGCTAAAACCTTGGCAATATCCTAATTCCAAGCATTAAAGGGTAATGTAATGCTCCCATAGGCCACACATATATATTTTTTTAATAAATCTTAACCGTGCTCGTCATTTAACCTAAATTAAGAACCAGGAAATCTTTCTTGGAGATGCTTTGGAAACCTTCTTGCTGTTCTGAATGCAATCAAGGCATGTCCTCTTAAATGCACATAATCATACACAGCAAGATACCGCAGTCTACCACAATCAGGCCAATAACTCGAAGCAATTTAATTGGTAGGGATGGCACCTATAAGGTGACTAATGGGGTGACCCTCTCTTAGGGTTGTACTTATGTGCCACTGCACTCCAGCATCTTGGAGGCCACCGGAGGTCTCTCTCTCGAGCCTGCCTCCCTCGCCCATTATACCAGGGGCATCAGACAGAGAGAGAGCAAATGACTTCTTAATGATGATTAGCCTAAATGAAGATCATTATCACCCATGCCATCTTAAGCAGGAGACAAGTTAAAAGATAATTTGGCTGGGAAGTCCTGACATTTCAGTGCCATTTAAATGTGTGGAGAATAGTGTGTGCATACATACTGAATGACACCACGTTTTAAAATGCTAATGTAAACAGTAAGCCACCAAGTGTGTGTGTGTGTGTGAGAGAGAGAGAGAGAGAGATGAAAAAAAGAGAAATTTATATAGTCCCTACAGTAAATATGCCCTTCCTAAAATCATATTCAATTAAATATTTTTTTTTAATGTGTAAAGGTCAATTAGTTACCAAATGAAAAGGGTCTGGTAAAGAAAATTGGGCTCTAAATGAGGAAAACTGTCAGATTGCCATCAGTCTTCTCTGCTGGAAGACTCAGTGCCTGAGGTGGCTAACACATGGCTGGATGTTGGACCAAATGCTTATCGGTGTCTTTGTCTTTCAATTGTGGAGCTGTTCCAATGGAAGCTTCTGCAAAGGCAGGTGAATGGAGATTGAAGGGCTGTCACGGGAGATGGCTGTCGAGATTCAGGTCAGGGAAAAAAAATCAGCTAAAGAATGCTGATAACGCTGCTGACATTTCCATGAACATGAATGAGATTTTTATCCTAGAAATTAATGTGCACAGGAGACGCGATTTTCTGATATGAGGCATATTTCTTGTGTCAGAAAATGCTTAGAAAACAAGGCACACAGATTTATTACCTGGAGAAATGACCTGCCATTGTTAGCCTGCTACCATACAACACATCAAAAGAACTTTCATCACATCTCAACAAAGACAAATCTCACAAAAATAAATACATTCATTAACTACACCTTCACCCTATTGGATGAACCCATCCTCAGGAAGCTGTCATCATCAACATCTGGATAAGATAGGGTCCCCACGGCCACATGAATTTTATCCAATTTAGAGAAATTATTCAATTCTCTTACTTTCTCTGGAGTAAATGATGCAGTGTTGCAGTTCACAGAGAAGACCATGCAAGAGTAATAAGCTTTGGAGCTCATGGAGATGCCGCAAAGGCTGCCGTACAACATCATTAGACTACTACTAAGATACTGATGTCACAACTCCGACTCATGAAGGGGGCTGTCCTGGTTTCAGCATTTTTCCTCTTTCTCTCTCTACCATGGTACTCTCTGTGTCTCTCACTTCTTCTATTGCTTTCCTTTGCCCTGTCCATCCTCCCCCGCCTCCTTTCTCTCTGTTTGTGTCTGTCTCAGTTTTGCCTCCTAAGCCAAGCAGAACAGAATTAAGTGAAGGCAGCATTGGCAGAGACAGGAGTAATCAAGTGAATTGAGCCAAAAAAAAACGCATTAAAGTTTGAATTTTATATTACACTATTGTTTGGCTGGAACTACAACTTAATTCCATTTGCATGGTTAATTTTGTCAACTTAAGTAAAGGAACTTCACAGCGAGCTGCATAGGAAGGAACAGGAACCTCCTGGGGGGGACAACTTGGATCATGCTATTTATGCATTTCAGGGGAAGATTCGGAAAGTCTTTGTCAGATGTCCAAGTGTGGTGAAACAAAAACATTCTCAGGTTATGCAGCATTATTCCTTTCAATGCTGCAATGCCACATAAACAATCAAATTAATGTAGTGCAGCAAGATACTGTTTCATTGCATAGTTGTTTCCTTACTTACAAAGAAATCATTGTAATTATGGGCTTTAAGAAGAATGGCATTTTTTACTCAGAGAAGCAGGAATCTGCATAATGGTATGAATTGGAATTCACAGCTCATAAATACAGTTTCCTTTCTCTGTCCATACCAGAACTGTATTTATATTCATAGTTGTGAATCTGTAAACAAATGCATTATGGCTCTAGGCTGTGTTAAAAACTGCAGAAGGAATCTTGAAGTCTGTGTCCAATCATGTGATCAGCAATAGAATGGCTCTGTCGCTCCAAGGGGAGTTGTAGAGTCCCATAGCGTGGACACACAGACATACACAGACACACACACACGCACGCACACACATACACACAGAGAAAGGGAGAGACCATGGGGTGCACTGAGGTATTTAAAGACTTCACTGAACCAAGAAACTGCGGCAAGTCTTAAAAAGGAAAGGTCAAACTGATTTCAGGACTCTGTGACCACTAACAACCAAATGGCAAATGTCCGAGAGCCACAAACTGTGCATGAAAGCGAGTGTGTGTGTGTGTGTGTGTGCATACTATTGTATGTAAAAGCCATTTACAGTTCATACTGTGTGTGGAAAGAGTGCACTTGCACGTGGTCCTTTTTTGCATGCATGCATCTGCAAATATTCCTTTGAATATACAACTGTCTACAGTAAATGGAGTGTAAAATACATATGTTGTCAGGCTCAGTGCTTAGAGTTCCCTTAGCAGATTCCTCCTACACAGTCAGAGGTCTGACTTTTTTTTTTTAATCTATGCAGTAGCCTAGTTCTTAGTCATGTTGATTGTATTTTAGTGTAAATTTCTCATTGTGATCCTTCAGTTTTACAATTGGTTGACAATTACAACCCATTAACAATGTCAAGAATCATGAACCTTTGCCTATGGAAGGAAATGGAAAAGCAGTCACAATGTGCTTCTTAGCACTGTTTTGATAATTGTGATATTTAAGTTTTCGTAACATAACAACTAGCGGTTTAAGAAAGCTCTTAATTATTGGAACCTCAGGAATAAGTATTTGTTTGAGCACTGGAATAAGTGTGCCGTGAAGCACAAAAATGCTCAGAAAGTGAACCACTATTTACAGCCTTTATATTGACATACCCCGCTACTTCTCCAATACCTAAACTACAAACTTCAGTACTGCCTTCACCCCATTGCATCTTGTTTTTAAACCACTTTGACAATCTGAGGAGCTGGCCCCGGGCTCCATGAAATTCTTAAGAAAAAAACAACTAGATCAGTGCTCTGTTCTAAAAACAACTAGATGGGAAAAGCCACAAACACAAATAATAGAAATGTAGAGAGCCTCAGATGGCAACAGCTCAAACTCAACAAGCTCCATTCTCTCACTCCCATGTGTGCATGTTTTTCTTCTTATTATTATCTTGAGTGTGTGTGTGTAGAAGGTGTGCAAATGCATATATGCGAACATAATAACTTCAACATCATCAGTGTAAAATCCTGCTCAAAAAATATATCATATCATTCAAATGCACAGGCCAGTATCCAATTCACTTTATCGTCACCCATGAAATTAGATTTTCACTAGACTTGCTCGGAGTTGATGGAAAAGGTTATGGATACACAAGAGTAGCAATAAAGATTAGATTTCATTTTTTCTCCACTGAAAGGTCAGACAAGAGGATACTAAGTATCTCTTATGTTTACGAAATCTTAATAATTACGGGTGCCATAACTGTGTCATCTCCTAATGTCTTATTCTTAGACGTGGGTAATGGGACTTCGGGAATACTAACAGGCATGCCTGTTGTTTGCTGTCGCCTCATTACCTATTGCCAAGGGTAACATTTCTGGCAATACCTAATTGCTTCCCAGAAGATACAGGTGATGGGACAGTCCCAGAACGGGGAAGCGCCTGCACCAGGTCTTGAGATCCGGCCTAGGTCTGGGAACAGATCCATACCAGCCCTAAGCAGCCATTAGGGATTGAGTTCTCACAGTGTCGTCCACCATGCTAACTTCAGTCCTAGTTGGAAGTCCCTCCTGACTCTCATAATTGAGATGTTCAGGCAGACTGAAGTGATAAAATATACAAATAGTGAAAAAATGTGTTTGTGTGCGAATTAATTTTATTATGTACTAACTTTAAAAAATACACATATTTCCCCTCAGGTTTATTCATCTTGTTTGTCCACATAATGTGGTTATCCACGTCACAGCCCTTGTTATCGCCTTTTATCCATAGTGGATTATTTTTCTGCCGTCTTTGCAATTTCATGATGTCTTGAAGGTGTGCATTGAATGTGCTTGCAAACCATTAGCCATGAAGCTCCATGAAAATAACTGTGTTTAACAGGAGGCTCCCCTTCTCTTCTCTATAAGGAAGGCTCCCATTGATAAATAATAACGGCCATGTTTAGAAATGGTGAGGGTGGGTAAAGATGGTGGTTGTAGTGGCTGTTGCTCTATGAAAAATTACTATATTTATGTAGGACCTTCTGCAGGGGGTGGGTTGCATGTATACTATCAAATTACCAGTTGAACTCAATAGGGAACCTCTGAGAGGCCCAATAGCAGTGTTTGGAGGTGCTTTGGAGGTAGCCCTAGGAGTGGAGTATGTTGTGCGAGTGGACAGACGGAGTTGGTTGGTGATGTTTGTGTGCCACAGGCTTGGCAGAGGTTCTGTGCTGTGGCCCCCCTCCAGGACTGGCCATCTGAGGCTGAGGGCAGTGCACAACCTGGCAGTGGATATCTGCAGTCAGGAGTGGGGCTCTATTGCGGTGTTCTGATGCCTGTCCTGCCCTTGAATCTCCTGCAAAGCCAGCAGTAGAAAGAGAGAGAGAGAGAGAGAGAGAGGGAGAGAGAGAGAGAGGGAGGGAGGGAGGGAGGGAGGCTAATGAGAAGGGTTTGGGAGTACTAACTGTGTGTTTTGGCTGAGAACCAGTGATGTAAGATGTGAATTTTATTTAAAGTCTGTGGCTCTGCTGGAACAGAGCCTTGTAGTGTTAAAGTACAGTGTTGGCAATTTAATATCAGAACAGTGTCTTTGAACAGCAAACCCATTTACCCATCTCTCTCTCCCAAAACCCATTTACACACACACTTTCTCTTCCTCTCTCTCCTTCTATTAATCTCAGCCGATTCACTGATTTCACCACATTCTGACTTCTAAAAATCTGCTAAATTCTGAAATTCTCACCCTTGCTCTTTTGAAGTGTGTGAGATTCCCTCAGCCTGCTGTGTGTGTGTGTGTGTGTATGTGTGAGTGTGTGCTCATGATGTGCTGTAGCTCTCCTGGCTGTACTAATTGTAGCAGCTGCTGGGCAGAAAGGGGCATACAGAACTGGGAATTAAATCTCCACCCAGCTGTGGATTACTAGATGGGGGCAGAGGTTAGTTGTTTAGATATGAAGTTATTCAGACAAAACACATGTCAGCTGTGATCTGATATATTAATGTCTAATCCTGTACACTCTGTTGTCTAGTTGTTGTCGTGCTTCTTGTTGAGCGACTCAAATTGATAACTTGTGGTTACCTGAAACCCGGTTATTTGGTGTTTATCTGAGTATTCAAAAAGGATGCCAGGCTCTTTTAGCACTTTTAACACAATTTGTGTGAGTGTGCATGTGTGTATGTGTGTGTGCGTGTGTGTGTGTGTGTGTGTGTGTGTGTGTGCATGTGCATGTGCACATGTGTGTTTTTCAGCTTATCAGCATGTGAGCAAGTTCCTTGCTTCATGTGTCCTTAAGATACCCTCTGTTTGACCCGCTTGCGTAAAGCAAGTGTCAAAAGCCAATCTCCCACCAAGCACACACACACACACACAGGTACATGGAGAGGTCCACAGCGAGACAGACAGGGCATTCTGACATTCGGTTTCAAGACTTCAGCCATCCTGCAGGAGGACCTGCCTGACTTGCTGTCAGTCCTCCCTTCCCATCTGCCACATCTCTTCCTCTCCTCTTCTCCCTCACACCTCTCTTCCACACACCTCATGTCCCTCCTGTTTTCTCTCTCTCTCTCTCTCTCTCTCATCCTTCCCTCATCTTCTCACAGCTCTACTCTTTCATCCTTCTCCCCTGCCTCCTCAATAATTCTTCTTTCAATTATCTCCCTCTCCGCCTCACACTTTCCTGACCTCCTCTTCCTCCAACACAGATGCCCCATTGAGGCTGATGGTGCAGGGTTGTTACAGACAGGCCGTGTGCAGAGGAGGCGTGCATCTGCTTCTTTGGCGTCCCCTGGCCAGGTTGACCTGTCTTAATGTACCACTCAGCTCACAGCAGCAGCAGACTTGGGCGCCAGATGCCTGCGCGTCACTGATGGAGCTTCTAATGAGTTTCCAGATGATGTGCCAAGGTGCCTGGCCATGAAACGCTACAGGTCCACTAACGATAATGCTGTGGATGTCATTAGAGGCACCGTAAACATCAGAGCACTGGCTGGTGCCTTTAATGGCCTCTGGGTGCTCTCCTCCACATATGGGTTTCTGGAAGGTTCTATGGGAGTGTGTGTTTTGGAGGAGGTGCTGATGAGTTGTGTATTGGGCAGGAGGTAATGGTACTTAATCCTGTCGTCATGAAAACCAGTACAAGGGAGGGCACTATGTAGCAGGATACAATGTTCCCATGTTCAACCTGTGGTTGTTTCCTTAACCAAGCCTTTGTCTGTTCAGTCACTGGCTATCACGACTGCCCTAACGGAAGGAAATTAGTACAGGCCTTTTGAGATAGAGTAGACAGTTAAAAATTCATGATTACTAAACAAGTACACAAAGACATAAACACAAATTCATTCTGGGGCAAAAGCAGCATCGTTGACCCAAACCTATCACTTAGTGCTGAGACAGTTGATTTGTCAGCTGCATGGCACTTCAGTCATATGATCTGTACCTCATGTGACCTCTGAGGAATTGTTTAAGTCTGTTCAGCCATGTAGGATTTTCCCCCGCCATTTAGGCCGAGCAAAAAAATAAGAGGAGAAAGTTTCTTCGGAAACCCAATAAACAATTGATTATTATTGTAACAAATGAACAGTGTTCGCACTTGTTATTTTTAAACAAGCATTGTGGTGTTCAAACTACATTGGGGAAATGCAAAAATAGCTGTGTAATATAAATTTAGTAAATTAATTTCTGAGTTAACAAAGAAAGAGACAGTATAACACATTGTCATTATTAAACATTTTAAATGAGAACTACGGTATTTTTAGAGAGCTGCGTACAGGAGTCCAGACTAGAGGCTACCCCATCTACCCAGCTGTACAGTATTGTGCTGTCCCTCACACACTGATGCAGCGAGGCATTGCTAACAGGTCACTGCATGTCCAAATGGCCCAGCTTTAGTTCCATTCACCTCCCACTCAAGATAACTTCTCACTCCCTCTCTCTTGTGCATGACCACCTATAGATTTGATGATTTAGACGGCACTGTGGTCTGATGTTTGTCTTCTGTCTCTGGGGCTAATATTGGGTGTGCTTCCATCACACACAGTCATTTATGGCTGATAGATGGGCTAGATAGCAGCATATCCCCCACCCATGCTTTTCTACCTCCTCTCTTCTCTCACACAATTGAAAGCAGTAAGATTTGTCACCACCGTTTGAGCAGTGGAGCACTGTGAACGTGCCGGTTTAGATCAACAGCACAGCGCTATGGAGTCTGTAGTCTGGAAGTGGTAAAACATCCATATTCACCATGAAAGGTAACTGACGAAGTTTGTTCCAGTGGAGCAGACAGCTATACGGTTATATGCAGTCTGGCTTTAAGGGTTGTGTTTGTGTGAACGATCCGCACCAAGCACCATAGACTCCTACTGGAACATGATACAACAGTATGGAAAACAGAATGCTGATTCTTCTCTGTTAAACGTAAACATGTGTGTGTGTTTCAGGGAGGGTGGAACAAAAGAGTGGGGTAGGGGTAGTGTGTGTGTTTGAGGTGGCTTGAAATTAAACAAGCGCTCACACTTAGAGGACAGAGTGTGAGCGTGCCTGCAAAGAGATTGATGCCAGCCTTGAGTCTGACCATTTGTCTTAGTCAATCATATCTGATCTATGGAAGGGAAGGAAGACGACTCTTGCCCAACCCCCCCTCCCATTCTGGTCTTTCATTCTCTCTCTTTTCCTCAGTGTCTCTTTCCTTCACTCCTGCCCCATATCTCCACTTGTAATTTATGGCGTGTCAGCATGCAAGTTCATTGCTGTATACACACAGACATCCTTGTGAAGGGACATGCTTTGATAGACGCACTGACACATATGGATTGCTATGCAGCGGAAGGAAAATGAACCCCTTGAGACGGGCATCCCAACACAGCTGTGCACACAGCCCTTATGATGACTATTGTGTGACTTTTGATCATGAATAAATCATTTTAATGACCAGGCAGCTTTCGCATGGAATAGATCCTCTCTTTAAAAGCATGTCACATTCATCACCATAGAATCCGAGGCCTGGGTATGGTGATTGCTTCTTGTGGCTAATGCAAAGGCAGAGGTTTGGATGTGGGAAGGCTGAGGTTTAGGAACTCGATTATGGGTGGACTGTGAGGACGTAGTGATGGTGATTATGAGGGCTCATTTTAAGGCTGCGAGACACTAGTTGAACAAGATTAATAACAACGAGTTAGATTTTTTTTTGGGCCGTATGATGATTTTCAATCTCAATAACTGCTTATGTAATGACAAAATTCAATTGAAAACCTTCAAGTTTGGCAGATACATTCTATTTCTTTTACTTATAACCTTGACGGCAAGGGCTGAGTATGACTAAGGCCTGACGTAATCGTTGCCATCAGTGGCTCTTTCTTTTCTCCTGTAGTCCTATTAGTTTATTCAGTCCCACACACAGTTATTGCGACTCTAATTAGGTAGCTACTAACTGCCTATTGTGGACAGTGGTTGAGTATAACATCAGCAGGTCAGGCAAGAATCACTGCTGCATAGGTTTAAAGAAGGTTACGTGCTCTGTGGCACCTGGATCCCAGGCCAATGTCTTGGCCACTACAGTACCTGGCCAGTGAACAGATTCAGGCAGATTCTCATTAAGATTTCCTCTCCAATGAAATTCTAATCTAATAGCTCAGCACCACATCACACCGCCGCCCCACGAATAGCCACAACCATACATCGTATATGCACTGTGTGTGGGTAGAGTATTCCTATAAGGGTGTGAGTGGGCAGGAAAGAAGAAGAAGAAAAAAAAACAATAAAGAAAACGGCTAATCCTGTGTTGCAGACGGCAGCTCTCCGAGCTGCTAGCTGCAGTAGAAAAAGATGCAAGTGAAAATGGAATAGGAAGTGAAAGATCTCCTGTGTGGTTGTGGAGCAGTCAAGCCATTCATTACCTGCTGACGGAGTGACTGGTTGTAACTCTACTCTGGTGAGCAGAGATGGGAGCTCCATGTGACAGGACCCCATCCACAGCATAAAGGCAGAAGTGGAGGACAACGTGTGTCTGTGTGTGTGTCTGTGTGTTTGTGTGTGTGTGTGTGTGTGTGTGTGTGTGTGTGTGTGTGTGTATGTGTGTGTGTGTGGGGGTGTTTGTGAATGTGTGTGTGTGCATGTCATGAATGTGTGCATGAGTGAATGAGTGCATCACTTTTACTTTACTGTAGCTTTCCACCTCACTCTGCTTGTGTGATTTATTTTTTCTTCAATCTTTCTTTCTGAGTGTCAGAGTCAAACACCACTCAGGGGCAGTGAGCTTACTAAAGGTAGCAGAGGCAGGCTGAAGCACCAGAGAGTGGAGTGTGCCTTTGATGACCTGCTCTCCCCCCGCACACCCCAGTGTCAGCAGGAGATCAGATGCATGGAGAGCAGGACAATCTCTCTCTCTCTCTCTCTCTCTCTCTCTCCCTCTCACTTCCTGTCTATCCATCCCTCTCCTTCTCCTGTTCTATGTCTCATTCTTTTCATTCCTCCCTGAACCCGCCCTCTCTCAAACTCTACATTTCCTCTCCTGTACACTGTATATTTTACGTCTCTTATCACTACTTCATGACACATCCCTCTGTTTCTCTCTCTGTGTCCCTCTTTTTTTTCTCTTCTATTTCCACTGCAACCTTATTTTTCGCTCTCTTCCTCATCCTTTCATCCTCTGTTATCTCTCTTCCTGCCTCCACCCCCCTCTGTCTTTCTCTCCGCCTTCTCCTTTGTCCATCCCTGCACACTGACTGGAAAACATGCAGACTAATAGTTTCCTGGTTTTTTTTTTCCTGATGAAGCACAGATATCTCTGCATGTGTCCGACCGCACTATAATACAAATTTTATTTAATAAATAAAAAACAAACAAAAACAAAACAAAATAAAGACAAAAAACATATCTAAGCAAAATCCATTAATTCATGGTTCCCTAGGAAGCACTACTTAATGCAGTGTCCTTCTAGCGTTCTCCTCATGTGGTGGCTTGTGTGAGAGACAGTGCCAAAGACAAAAGTGGATTTGCAGCAGAATCCACATCTGTCATTCTTAGTCACATCCGAATGGGATCTGCACGGCTTGTGACCGTTTGCTGGATCGCTCATGGACTGTATGGAAATGCTCTCGCTGTGGGAGATCATCAATCCCACGGAAAGAAGAGGGTTTCTGGCACACAGTTTAATGTCTTTCTCATTGCCACATGCTTTAATCGCTATCAGCTCAGCCTTGATGCATTCATCTTGCGCGTTACCAGGCATCGGATGTCTATGTCACAGCTTTTTCCCCTTAGTTTAAAAGCCAGTCAATTCAATGTAAGTAGGACAAGTCAGGGTTTTGCTAACACCAAGAATTGGCTCGATCAATAACCATTGATCTCTCAATCCTGTGACTGACTGCATTGCATATACAGTACATGCATGATGTGATTTAATTTCTATGGAAATGCCATATACTCTGCAACCGCAATAAGATGACTCCCTCTACTCCATACTGACAATGAGTTTTGTCATGCACATTAGTCAACCATAAAAATATAACAGCCAACCGACAATGACATTTTTTATACAATCTCCTGTTTTAGCGCAGAAGGATAGATTGTGCTCTCTCTTTCTCTTGTCCTCTTTCTCTGTCTATCGTTCCCACACATACACACACATACACACACACATGTAAAATGTAAAAATATATGAATATGAACTATGAATATTGAATAAAGGCTGATTAAATTAAACCACATTCATGCAAAACACACTCATTTTTCCTTCATGTCAATATCCACAGATTGAAGTGTTGGCCCCTTTGTTGTGATGAGCTCTAGCACTAATGTTGTGGTTAAGAAATACAGGAACTTCAACAAACCTTTTAGATTTAGTCACTCGACTGACCAATATTTGTTTGCTAAATGCTAAAAGTTTCTATTATTTATGCCTTTACATGTTTTGATATCGGCTGAATGTTTTTTTTTCTCTAAAATCCTTGGAGTTTGGGCATGCATGTCTGACCTTTCCTTTCAAAGATTACTAGCTTTCTGAGGGCAGATCTCTAGCACAAAACCCAGACTGTGGCTTGTGCTCTGGTCGTTACCATGTGCCATGTCTGGACGGATGTGTTTTAAAATATGCACAGACATATTTCAGCAGCATTATAATATGCTTCACTGACGTCTGTCTTTTCCCCCTTTTTCTTTCTTTCTCTCTTTCAAGATATCTACTGGATGGTGAACTCTGCCCGCTGCCACTAACTTTCCGGATCTTGTGAAAATCAATGATTCTCTGACTTTGGAGGACATTTTCTCTCTCAAGGGCCTGAAAGGTAGGTTGTCATATGTTAAAAGTGACCTAGGTGTTGAGTGTTGGTCGGCAGGAGTCAAGCTGTTCCATTTGCACGTCATGCTTTGAGGATGCTGCGATGTGCCATGATGAGATAAACGGTATGGGAATAGGGACTGGTCATGGGAAAAGCCATCGGAAATGGAATTTGCAAAAGATAAAATGACCATGGACGTGCGCTGACTGGCAAAAGTCAAAAGTTAAATTAGGTCTCTTGTCTGTGTCACTTTCTCACTCTGCCTTTCTCTGTCTCTTCTTTCTTTCTCTCTCTCTCTCTCTGTCTTGTGACTTTGAGTGCAGGGTGACATTTCTGATCCCAAAGGGCATGTGTGGAATGAAATTACTCGAACAGAGTCAAACATGTCATCTCAACAAGTCTAAATGCCTCCACTCAAATGCCAGCCCTCTAACATAGTGTGAAGACTTTCTTCACGCGGAAGAAATGGAAAAACAGAAAGGGTTTGGTACTGGCAGGGAGCTGTGCAGGAAGTACAGATCTCATCTACGTCAGGCATAATAAAATTAGGGTGCAGATTGTCTCCATGGCTCACACTCCAGCTGATCCCTGGTCAGTGCTCTCGTCTCATGCCCTAACCAGACACTTACCTGCACCTCCCCATCCCACCCCTAACCTCATCTGACAGATTATTGTACACAGCAAAACAGGAAGCAAGTGGACTTTGTGAATCCATTGTTTGAACAGAGTGGACTGGTATCCAAGATGGGCTTCACCACAGGAGACTATACAGAAGGGTAGTATTCTTCTATCAGCAGCTTGGAAGCGACATATTCATAGTTTTAGGGTAGGTTTAATAGACCAGGCCTAGCATAGTGGTTCTGAAAAAAAAAACCTAGCTAGCAAGCTAGCCCAAAAAATTGTGGGTTTAGTCCTGACACTATTCTTACCTCACTCTAAGTTGCTCAAGGAGAGACTTGACCTAAAGAAATATAAGTTACTTTGCATAAACACATATGCTAAATTGATTATTGGAAATATGAAAAATGAAATACGGAATGACTGCCTGTTCCTGAGACATACTGTGGAATGCCATTTTATGAGCATCAGCTTAATGAGGAAGTTAGATAGATAGATAGATACTTTATTGATCCCCACAGGGAAATTCAAGGTCCCAGAAGCCTAAAAAATCACACACAACATATACTACAGTGTACACCGGATGATAAGAAGCAGATCAACAAAACAGGTCACTAAAAAAACAATAGAATACAAATACTAAGGGTAGAGATGCGCATGAATGTACAGTGGTCCAATATGAGGTGTTTGTCAAGGTTGTAGTGCAAATGAGTCCAGTAGTGCAACAGTGCAAGGTTAAAAGTCTAGTGATCAGCAATAAATATGTGCATATGTAAAATGGGCAATATGTACATATGTAAAATGGGCAATAAAAAATATAAGGATAGCAATTTAACAGTTCTAGTATAAGTATATGGACAATAAGATAAAAATAGCCTAACAATATAAAAATTACAGCATCAGTGCAAGGATAAGTCATATAAGGCTTCATGCATCAGTAAAGTATGAAGGTCAAGTATCAAATTACAGTTATTGTTATTGGTCAATTATGAAGTTACAAGTATAAGGAGGGGTTGTGTATGTGGGCTAATGTAGCCAGTAAGGTCCGTAAGCAGTGTCAACAATACACAGTGTTGTAGAAAAATGTCTTGTAAGTGTATTCAATTCAATTCAATTCAATTTTATTAATATAGCGCATTTTTACAAAAGGCATGTCACAAAGCGCTTAACACAAGAGGCCCAATGAGCAACAGGGGCAAGGAAAAACTCCCTAGCAGCGTTTTTTGTTTTTACTTGTTATGGTAGAGGAAGAAACCTTGGGCAGTTCCGACGGCTCAAGGGGCTAACCCAACTGCCTAGGGCAGGTTTTCAGTCTCTCAGATGGTGAGTAGTCCACTATTATTCCATTAGATACACATTACAAGAAAATTTTGGTAAATAAAGTAAAGTAATATAGGAGTCCCATTAGAATCCCAGGATATAGTCCCATGTCATTAGGCGTAGTCAATCCAGGGGCCAGCTAGAGGCTGTATCAATCATGTCAGGGTCATCTGTGAAGCTGAAGGCAGACCACCCAGGAAGCCAGAGATGCAGGATCAGGCAGTGGAAGGCAGGGGTGACCCTCAGCAGGGAGGCAGTGGCATGGACAGTGGAGTGGGTTGAGAACCATTCATGAGTGCCGCCGGATCATGTTGGAAGAAGGTCCCAGGAGAACCCAGGAGGTGCAGGCGCAGGCAGTGGAAGGCAGTGATGACTCACGACAGGGTGGTAAAGGCATGGAAAATCAGAGAGGAGATGAGTTAGAACAGTCTCCATCAGATTTCAGAGAATGTGAGTTATATTGCATGTGAAACCATATACAGATACTGGCTAAGTGAAGAGAGAGAAGTAAGTGGAGAGGAAAGAGAGAGGAAGAGAAAGAATAGTGAAAATTGTACGGGTTAACAGATGGGTGGATTGTGGCGGCATTAAACTACAGCAGCATAACTAAGGTATGATGTATAACAAGCCAACACCACCAAAGGAAATGGTCAGTGGCCACCAAGCCCTGGACGGGAGCTTACAGCAGAGGCAGTCCTTTCCAATAATACCCTGAGGAGGTGTGGCTTACCATACACCATCCCTAACTAAAGGGGTCAGTAAATAGAAAAGTTTTGAGTCTAGACTTAAAGGTGTTGAGAGTGTCCGCTTGACGAATGTTAGAAGGGAGTTTGTTCCACAGGACAGGCGCACGATGGCAGAATGCTCATCCTCCCATTGTCGATTTTGATATTCTAGGAATTACTAGGAGACCAGCATTCTGTGACCTTAGGGGTCTTGAAGGGTGGTAGGGAACAAGTAAGTCTTTAATATATGTTGGAGCAAGGCCATTAAGGGCTTTATATATTAGGAGAGGTATTTTAAAATCAATTCGGCTTTTAGCAGGAAGCCAATGTAAGGAAGCAAGGACAGGTGTGATATGTTCATATTTTTTTGTCTTAGTGAGTGCTCGTGTATAAGAGGGTTAAGGTGCAGATAGACTATGCATAGAAGTCCAACTCTCCCTTTCCTTTCAGTGAAGCAGTGTAGAGTTGTATGGCCCTGTTTCTGTGTTGGAATATTGTCCATTCTTTCGGGACAGAGAAAGAATGTATGAGGAAAAATCAGTCCTCATCTCCATTCTGACTTTTGGGCATTGGATCATGGGTGTGCCATTGCTGTTGTCTGGCATTTGTAACCTTTGCAGACCATGCACTCAGTCTGTCCTCTCCAACTACACTCTATGTGACAACATTCTACCTTTCACCATCAAAGCTTGATTTCAAATCTCGATATATAGTATAAGTATAACACAGCCACCTGGAATCCTTCCAGCCATGACCCACACTAGCATTAAAGAAGTGCAAGAAAACGAAAAAAAAAGAAACGTACAAACATAGTGCTGTGCAAATGTACAGGTTAAATGCTGGAAGTAGGGATAATATTTAATTGAGTAATATTCCAAATGCACCAGACATCACTACCATAAATCAAAACAATAGCAATTGTTGAAATTGGCTGCTCATTTGATCTTTTTATGGATACTTACTTTAACACTAATATAAGGCGGTAAAATATTGCGACAAAGGACCTTCGGTCTTGTCTCTCAAATGGATATTCTTGAAAAGAACAGAAGCATACAGTATATAGTGGTAAATATTGTGAGGAAATACAATTAATCTCACTACATAAAATTAATTGCTGACCTTGACAGTCATATGAGAAGAGATATGAACTGGTAGAATAATTACTGGTTTATTTAACAGTAAACCATAAACTCAATAAATGAAATAGCCATCGTCAGTAAAGTGCGGCATACTGTTTGGATCTGTAATTCTTCCACCGTGTTGATCCAAATAAAAGTATTAAATGTCTGTGTGTTAATGTGAGAGAAAGAGTGAGAGGGGAACCATACATAGTATGCTTACAGGTTATCGTGCGTTCATGTGTGTGTGTTGACCGCATTGTCAGCACCTCATGCACCAAAGGGCAAGGCAGCAGCCTTGTTGTGGCAGATCTGTCTTTTTTGAGAACTTATGGCTTGGGGAGGAAAGTGATTGTCCAGGACCAGGATGAAGGTCGATGGCCAGCTATTGATGGAGGCTATGGCAGTCACACCTCTGAGCGACTGTGAGGGCACAGAAAGGCCAAAGGATCGCAACTCAGTGTCTTTAGATGGCTACATCACCCTACCAAGGGGATAGGAGGTGGCATGGGGGATGGATGTGTGTGTATGTTTTTTGGGGGGGATTCAGGGGGTTGCTTTAGGGCTTCAATGACCTTAGTGACCCTCAAACCACCACCCCCACCCCCTCCCCAAACACACACACACACACATACACAAAGCTGACGCAGAATAGGAATACTGATGTAGTACAAGAATAATGGCAACATGAGTCACTGTGAATAATGATGATGGATATTGGCTGTTTTTGGTTCCGAATTTCCCCTGAAGTTTGGCCAGATGTTCCTTCTCAAGGGGTTATGTTCAACAAGCATAAAAGGCCTGCTTTGGATTTGCATAACAAATGTTTCTACCGGCATCCTCTATCTTCCCCTATTCCTATTTTTGTGCTCATTCAATACAAGACAAATACTATATCCTTTCTGTGTTTTACTGGAGCTAATAGAGAGCCATTATTGTACATCTGCTTTTAATTTCTTTTTAATTTGGGAAAAATCCTGCTGCTTCTTGCTTCAGTGAATGTGACAGTTTAAATTCGTAATGTCTGTGTGCGATTATGGCCTACGAGGCAAAGCAACACTGCTTAATCCTGCCCCATTGATGGATTGTTTCACCTAATATGCTTTATGTTGCCATCAGAAGATATGAAATACTTGGAAGGTCTTAAACAATTGCTTGACTTTTTCAGCAACAAGGTGTGATGCCAAATGGATTACCAAGTATTTATGGGTGTTACTTTTTCTTTTAATGTCAAAAGAGTGGATTAAATTAAAATGAACTTGAATATGTTTCAAGGTTGAGCATGTAATTCATTGACTGCTTAACGTTGGCCTGAGGTATGGTTGTATTTCAGCATTCAGAGCACCGGTCAGACAGGGTTTCAGTATGTTGGTCACAAAGGCATTTCATCCGGCAGCATGGCGAGTGAAAGATGAGAGGAGAACTTCTGTCTGTTCGCACCTTTAAAATCTGTACATGTCTCACTGCCTGACAGCCTGCTCTAAGACCGTGCCTGCAAGACTGACGGTTCACAGAACTGAGATCTTCAAGATCTTTGTCCTTCAAATCTAGAGTTCTCTCTCTCTTTCTCTCTCTCTCTCTTTCTCTCTCTCTCTCTCTCTCTCTCTCTCTCTCTCTCTCTCTCTGTCTCTGAGTTGATTTGTTCCTTCTTTTCATTCGTGACGAAGGTCTTTAGAAAGCAGGCTGGCTGGCCGAGGCCATTAAGTGGAAAAAAAAAATGCAGCCACAAAAGGCACAGCATGGCTGCATTCGTTACTACATGCAGTCAGGCAGGAGCACCATCTTGTGTGGCCATGGAAGAAGGTCATACAAAGGCACACTGTCACAGCTCAACTCTCTTGTTATTGCTGTCGCCTTGGTCTGTCCATCTCTACAATGGTCTTGCATGTGAGAAGTTATTCCCAAATCATGTTTGATCAGGAGTTTCAATTTTTTCAGCTTTCTCAACCAAAATGAAACTGAAAAGTTCTGACTTTGCCCCTAAAAGAAGAGTAAAGGAGAGAAAAAGAGTGCAAACGTGTCTGCTTGAGAGACAAAATGCCTAGGTGCTGCCTCAAGTCTTTTGATATTATCAGCTCTTGCCAAACTAGGCTTTCTATCTTCTTTTTGATGTCAGGTAATGGAAAAGGTTTTTAAGGACTAAGACTTGACCAAAAAAAGGGTCTCGTCCTGCTCTCTACACTGTTGAAGTTTTACTGGGCAGCTTTGGCACTTTAGCACCATGGACAGTGTCCAGGCTCGTCTCTTTGAGGGCCTGCCCAGGGACGTGTCTTTCTGCAGTGCCCTTTATTTCACTTGTACAGTATATGGTGATCACAGTCAGTCAGCCGAAACAGCCTTTTGATTTCATATGCCAGTAGCTCTCATCTTAGGCAGTAAATGGATAAGGGGTGATGCGCCGGCCTCAAAACTGCACACGCCAATGGTGCAGGGTATAGCTCTGTGCAGTAAAGACAATCTAAATGCAACTCACAGGATTTTAATACTGTTTCTTTTACTTCTTTCATTCCAAACTGTCTGCTTCCATCAATTTCCCATCCACTCTTTTCAGTTTTCTCCTTCAAATTCACATTTCACATGACTAACCTGTTTTATACAGCTAAAGTACTTACTGTCAATATAGAATTGGAAAGTAAATAAAAATAGTCTTCATATATTGTATACACATTGCATGTTCTCTCTTTCCTTTTCTCTCTCACTCTCTTTCGCTTTCTCCATCCCCCCTACACGGTAACAGGACCACAGGCCTCTCTGTCCTCTTCAAGAGTGGGAGTAGGTGACCCCCTCTGTTGTGTTTGGTGCAAATGCAGTACAGGAGTGCTGTTCAACAACCCACATTACATAAGTGTCTCATTGTTGTGAACAGGAGCGCTTGAGTTTTATTTATGTAATGGCCGCCATGCCCTTGTGCAGGAGAGAGATGGGCAGCATTCCACAGAAAACCTACTTCTGGTAGGCAGGTGTTTCCTTGCTGCTCCGTGAACATAGACCCTGGCCTGTGAACGTGTGCCTGTGTGTAGCCTGCCAGATTATTTATTAAAATGCCAAATTATGCTTGAACAATGCTACTTGGACCTAATAACTTTTTTATGAACCAACAAATCTGATGGTGGGTATTGATGTACAGTATAGAAAGTCAAAAGGCAAAAGAGCAAGATAAAAGGTTGCCTTTCTGGCTGCCACATTGAGTGATGATATGCTCTATTGATATGATATATTTAGATATGCTCTCTATCTCATCTAGTGGACATAAGATGTGTGAAATTGTGAAGAGACATTAGCCTGTTAACATCCTGCATATTGTACACAACACCTCTGTTTATGAAATGAGCAATGCGTTAATAATCTTTTATATTCCATGCTAATGTTGCCGCAAGGAAATTGCCTTCTATTTTTGAATCATCTGCTTTTCAAACAGATATCACATGGCAGGTTTAATGTGTCACTGGCTCTGTCTGTATCGACTGTTTGGCCAGGCTAAGAATGATTAGATTAGTAAATGCATTATGCTCCATCCATTTTTCCAGGGGATTAAATACAGTGTTATTGGAATATTACTGCCATAGTTATCTCAATGATTCAATTATTGATTTTCCACAACCATTAACCATGTTTTTTTAAGTATTTATTCTGTTTAGACTATTAAAACATTTTGTGGGGATATATGCTTTTCTCAGTTATCCTACATTAGAGTAATTCCCTGTTTGGAAATAATTGTAGAGGTAGTGAAATATGTCATGTCTTGTAGCCTGGGCTTTGGCGATTTAGCCCAACAGCTACTGCAATTTTGATGGTTTGCAAATGGAGTGATGGTTTATGTGTATGTGCACGCGTACGTGTGTGTGTGTGTGCACAGTAAGGGAAATCTCAAGAGCACACCTTGTATTTCAAAGGTACATTATGATATCTTTTGGAACACTGTAGTCACCCAGTGAGAGCAATTTCTCCGGCAAAACCTGTGCACACATGTATGTAATTACTTTTCCATTCAGTGTCTCCATATTTATGACTGCACAAAATGGGCAATTTTTTTTTTTTTTTTTTTTTTTGCTTTGGACTCTGACCCTGAAATTTTACATTATGATGTTCCCTTGAAAGCGGGACATTTTTATTTCTTCTTTGATATTGGCATATGCATTTTCTTCCCATCTTTTTTTTGGTACCAGTGTGCTTCACCTTCCTGTGTTCTATTGAAGGAATCATAGAATGTTACGGTCCTCTTCCCCACCTATTAGGAAATGCACAAATGCACAAAATACACACACACACACACACACACACACACACATACATGCCCACTCACACGCACACACACACACACACACACAGCCTCCTGTGAGCTAAAATTAGCTGATTTCTTGTATTTACTATGCATTCCAGCATTACTTACAGTAGTGACTTTTCCTCCTATGTGACCAGTGAAAGAAAGCATGAATCACCATCTTCAAACCTGATCAAATGAGTATTGTACAATCTTCAATTTACATAGAAATGGCCATAACTCGGCAGTAAACTGGGAAACACTTTACATAACTCCTTGGTGATATTTGCTTGTTTGAGTACTGTGATTGCTGTGAGATGCAACCAAGCTCTTGTGGAGAAAATATCTAATGCAGCCACAGCCATCAGTAGGCCTCAGTCATCATGTTCATTACCCCCTTTTCTCACTGCCACCAGTGATGGATTGTATGTATTAGACTAGAGGGGTTGGATTGTTGAACATTTGCAGAGCCCCTTCAGCTCCTATTAAAACTCCTTTTCTCGTGGCCCCAGGGGTGTTAGAGGTTAATAGGTTGCATCACAGAGGACACAAATGGAGTAGGGAGTAAGACCTACTCACCGGACATAATGAAACATTGTTCAGTTTCTGCCTTTCTCTCTCTCTCCCTCTCCTTTCTTTCTTTCTTTCTTTCTTTCTTTCTGTCTTGTTGTGTCTCACATTCACTTTATAGTTGTTTCCACCGCCTTTGCCTTTGGTATGGAGTTTATATCTTAAAGCACTCGCTCGATAACTCAATTCAGTGTCCTTATCAGAGCAGTAAGCGGAGAGATTTAACACAGGGTGGGTCTGTGTTCTTGCCTCTGCCAGTGAGGGGCTTCTCAGAGCAGAAAAATATGGAGGAGGCCTATCTGTGATATCTGCCTCAGATGTCTGGCACTCGGTTTATGGCTGGCATAGCAAATGGGAAGAAAAGAAAAGATCAAAGATTGCCTGGTTACCTTTACCTATCAAATAGAAGCTGTTTTTGAATTTATTTATGTCATATTTTTATAGCTGTTTTTTTTTAAGTGGTGTGAAGTATACACATTAAATATGTACTATAAATATTACTATGTGAACAAAAATAATATTCATTTTCAATAAAATGCTCCATCACTCTTATATTCCATCATAGGAGCTTTTATGTTCTTTATCTGACTTGGCCTCTATGACGTTTGCCTTATAGCACTGATAGTGTTTCCTGAATGTGGCCTTTGCCTCTCTCCCTCAAGTCCTTACAGATGAATCTTATAAGCCGATTTACAGTGCAGCAGTATATCTCTGAGCTATGCCTGACTCGGAGAGGTGAGCAGTTAAAAAGATTGAGCACATACTGCCAAAGAGCATGGATCGGCCGCCGAAAATGGGCCGTGTTGACCACCAAACAGATGTTTAACGGCCGCATCTCGGGATTTACCTTGCACATTTTCATGTATTTTTCATCAACGGCCATCTTGCAATCCATAAGTCAGCCAAGCTCCAGTTTCCTCCTCTCCGGCTTGTAGTGGAGTAGGGTGGGGATCAAAGGCAAGGTTGTTCTCGGGTCCCTCTCCCCGCACCCCGCCTATGGTGAGTCAGCATCATGCCCGTCATCGTCTGTGGAGGCCAGCCAATGTATACTTCATTCGCTGCTCGCCCTCCTAGAGTCCTGCAGAATGCAAAGCAGTTAGATGGGTCCCATCTGTAATCGAGACTGTCTATTACTTTACCCTAGGGCTGGGCGATATGGACTAAAATGTATATCTCAATAAATTTTTCTCATATCTCGACATACGATATACAGTATATCTCGATATCTTGTTTACTCGGAGGGAATCCTACAGGCTGCAGCCATAGGCTACTCGGATAGAGGCAAAGACTTGTCTCTGGATTAAAAAACAAGTCCTAATCGAGATTATATATATATTTATTTTACCCAGTCGTCATTACTTTACATATTTTACTTTACATATATTACTTTATATATATACACGATATGTCAAAAATCATATCATGGTTTGAAATTATATCGAGATATTGTAAATACCGAGATATCGCCCAGTCCTACTTTACCCTAGGAAACCCCCACATATTCCTGCACAGCATGCACGTAATGTAGATAAGATGGGTGACCCTTTGGTGAGATCAAGGCAGTTTACTCACAAAGTACTTTTGTCACTTTTTTAAAACCAGTGTTTTAAGGATAGAAACAACACATGCCCATTGCTAGCCATTTTGAAGGCAGGCAGAGGCGATTCTAAATTTCCCAAATAGCCGAGACGGAAGCAAGCATCAAAATTTCGATGTCAACCACTTTATTGCATTTTAGACAACCTGTGAAAGGGGCTCAATGTGTTAAAAACTGAACTATCCCTTTAACTGAACTAAAGAGGAAAAGGTGATGTGTAGCAGAAGTTGATTATGCGTGATTACAGAAGGAAGAATTTTATCTCTTACTTAGAAATCTGACAAGACATTTCTACCTTGTTGTGTTGTCTTTTATTGTCAACACATTCAGAGCAACACATTCAGAGCAAAAAATATTTGTTTACAAGTTCACCTTCTGAGTGAAGCCGCTCTGTGTAGGCTGTTCACATGTCTAATAATGTCTCACGATTATTTCCCCTTACACATTTGTACATTCGTTTCTTGACCGGACATGATTTGAGGGAATGTTTTGTTTCTGTGAGTAAAACAGCCCAATCTGGCTGGAAGCTAACATTTCCACTCTGCATTTGTGTCTTGATCTGAGTTGACCTCTAACCCATTGCCCCCCCCCCCCCCCCGAAACACAGACATTTTACAGACACTGAAAGCCAGCTATGCAACCAGCCTTGAAGCATACCAATTAATTGACATTCCTCTGCCTTGTCTTGGCAGTCTTGCTACTATTCATTTACTTTTAATTAAAAATGTTTTGGCGCTTTTGCAGTTTAATGCAACAGCCTTGGAGCTCGATCATCTGCACCTGATATATTATTATTACACATTCTACTTGTTTTTTTTTTCAACATTTACTGAAAATTAAATGTAGGTTTGCAAAGTCATGTGTGTTTTGATACACTAACATAGTAAAAGAACTCTTTATATGAGGAGTTGTCAGGTTTTGAGCTTTGTTTTTTTGGGTGTGCAGTCATAGCCACATGTTTTTTTACAGCCAAAACTTTTGACCAATATTCTACTTTGGACTGTCCATTACATTTTTTCATTCATACATTGCAGGATGTTATAAGTATTTCAGCTGCTTGTGTTTAAGTGTGAATAAGTGTAAATATGACTAACATATGAAAGCATATGGTCTCAAGCACTTTCTCACTCCAGTTTACTCCCATATTGTAAATGCTTAGAAGTCAGGTGAACACCTAAAGATATGGTTGTTAGATCCTTTGTGAAATTTCTAAATATTCACAAACACCGTCAATAGCAGATATTTACAGTCATAATTGTATTCTGTACTAGTGAAATGAAAAGATACTGCCCCTAAAAAACAACATTGTAACATCATTTGGGTCTCCCACAGCTTTTGGGCTCTGGATGGAAATTCGGTCTCCAGATGAACCAAACCCTTTGGCCAAGGTCTAGGGACTCAAAAGGCCCAGAATTCAAAGAACAGTTATTTGGCTGTGACAGTTTTAGCACCAAATCAATTAAACACATTTATATGAATCATGCATAATTATCTATTACTCTGTCCATAAATAATGAATTATAACATGATAGCACCAAAATGACATCCCCAGCTGTGCTTAACTTCTGTAATTAAAGAAATCAAAGACATTAACTTGACTTAAAGTGAGGTAAAAGGGAATAAATTCGCAATTCGCATGCGGTGAATCTTAATTATATGTTTGTCAGACATTTTAATTATTCTTCTTAAAAGTACACATAACCAAAACTGCTGTTTAACTAACTATTACCAACTATACATAAAATTTTGGCTTACTTGTATTTAAGACACCTCAGAGCAATCCTCTTTTGCAATTGAATGCAATGGAATTGTTAATGGGGACATACAGTAACTGTTGGTGTTGTAGCTGGTTTCTGAGTTCAATAACAGTGCGATGACGACAATCTGCAGGGTGACGGCAGCTTCTGCCTAAATACAGTACGTGGCTCTGTGTTTTTGCACGCTCATGTAGATATTGTCACAGGACTAGAAGGTCATCAGCTAGCCAAGGGCATGGAAACGGCTCACAGACTGAGGCGTGTTAGCCCCTAGTGGGGACGCCATAGTCTACTTCAAGGACTCTTATCTTTATATAACTACTGTTTCCAAGCAAAGACTGTTTGATTCACAGACTCCAAGCAGCGATGCAGATGCCTTGGGGCACAATAATGCTCCATGCCCCATCTCTCTCTCTCACACATACACATTCACACACACACACACACACACACACACACACATACACACACACACACACACACACACACACACACACACACACACACACACACACACACACACTTTCCTTTTCCTCCACTTAAAAAGTCCCTTACCCCCTTACCCTGTCTGCTTCCTTCTGTTTTTATTCTACCTTGAGAGTTTCTCACACCTCATTTTCTCACCTCATCTGTCCATCTAACCTCATAGCTTTTTCTCACTCAACTCCTCCATCTCGTCACATGTCTCACACCAACTCTTCCTAACTCTCTTTCCCATGCCTTTCTCAATGGTGTCTTTCTCTCACACTTTCTTCTCTTTATCCATTCTTAATTCTCCTCTTTTTCCATCTGTCTCTCCTTCACTCCCCTACATTTTTCATGTTTTGGTTCATAGGACCCCTTAAAACTGCAGCATTACATTTGTGTGTATGTGTGTGTGTGTGTAGATCCTTGCTTGTGATTATGTGTGTGTCTCTGTCTGTTAAAGTTTATCACATGAATGCACATGTGTGTGCTGCCCGTGTGTGTCTGTGTGTGGTGGATTGTTCTTCTTGATTCCAAAGACCATGTCCCCTAACCTTTTGATGTAAACTGACACTTATTTTGGCAAGCAAGTCTGTGACTCCTAATACCATCAAAATACTTTGAATCTTTTTTATTATTAATAATTATTTGTATATGTATACACTTTTCCTTAAAAGATTACTGTGAGTTTATCTCATTACTGTACCTTATGTCTTCCCGACTACAACAGACCTGCTGCCACACATGCTACCCCTCCACATGTATTCACCAATCACTAAAAACCAATCAGGGCCCTGGACCTAACTAACCTTATTCCTTGCTGTGGATAAAAAGCAGACCAAGGAGCAGTGACCAAAATCTACAGAAAAATAAAAACAAAATAGCATAGTCCCAGCTTGGTCCGTAATTGACTGATTTAACAAAAGAATTGCCAAACAGTTTCACACTGCTTAAAATGGCCGGGCAGCACACCCTATGATGTCAGAACAATTAACAACATCAATTTAATATTTTGCTTCACTGTTTTTGTGTAGACCTAATTGGCACTTATTATGAGGGGCATATAATTTAAAACTACAGAAGTGGCAACTAAATCCAAGCTAGTGGGGATGGGAAATAATAATGCAAATACCAAAACAATGAGGGCTATGCAATGTTATCTATTATCAGATTGAAATAGTGTTGTTTTGGTGTGACTTATTTATGTTTGTGTGTTTCCTGTTAATAATTACATCAGTAATTGGGCATTAGGAAGCAGCATGGTAGTTTAAGTTGGCCCTAATACAAGAGTGGTGTATTAAAACGTAAAAGGTGATCACAGTCTCTGTGTGATTATCCCTAAAAACTACTTTGCCCTCATCAGTGGGCATGTCAGGCTGTATGGCTGGCTGTCATTTAATTAAACATGACTAAAAAATGAATAGCATCTACAGAAACACTGGAACAAACACCACGCAATAAAGGTGAAGGGAGAGGAGAGGAGGCTGCTGTTTCTGCTCAGTATGGATTGATAAATGTTTGACAATTGCTTTACCAGTCTTTTAGTGTTGCAAGCCTGACTAGAATGGCATAAAAGGTATGTGCATGTAGCCATAGAAACACAGACACATGTGAGATTAAAACCACTCTACTGTATAGACTTGGCCTTCAGACAGAACTCCTTGCTGCATTAAACATTAATCACAGTCTAGACCTTCACTTTGTATACTATGTGCACAGGCGCCACGGAAGTTACTACATGTCACAGGAGACGATACTATTTTAATATCTGCAAAGATCTTGGTAAGGTACATGTCTTGGGGATCAGATTGTCACGTAACAGTAAGGTGATGGCCTTTTCCCTACGGCTTTTTTCCAGTCAAGTTTTTTTTTGACTGTAATTCCTGTCAAAAAGAGCACAGACTCAAGTTGGCCACAAATGGCCACAAAAAAGCAAAACACACTCATTCAGATGTGTCATTGTGGGTGCACACAGAGGTTTATATGTGCATTGTATTTTTTGTGTAGATGCAACCTAAGAAAACACAGAGATTTGATTTCTTCTTGAGATGTTTCTAGATGAGTCAGAGGATGATGCAGTGTTGTGTTAATGGTTTGCTCGGCATCAATTCAACCCTATTGTGCTCTGTTCTTTCCAGTTACACAAGCATTCATTATTGCCTTTGAGTTGATGCCAATGGCCGAACTCTCCACACAGAGCGCCGCCGCAATGATTTCTGATTGCAGTGATTCACTCTTGAAATTAGTGACATTTCTCTTAATGCGAGTCTTGCTTGCAGTCACAAAAGGCAGCTCCACATATGAAGCAGTGGGCGCGAGACTCTTTATGCAGAGTGTCCTCGCCTACGTATATATTCATCACCAAGCAGGGAATTTTGATCACTCCTGCCAAGCACAATATCAGGAAAAAAGAGGAGGGAAAACGGGAGGGGAAAAAAAAAACTAGAACACAGAAGGTGGAAAAAAAAATCTAAAAGATATGTTTCATAAAAGTGACTGGTGAGGGGAGAGCTACATGTGGTGGCTAAATCGGTTTGTGATGTCTTTATCAGCCCTTGCACATACGCATGGGACTGTCACATCTGCAGAACGATAGAGGACTGGCAGTGGTGTCATGCAAGAGAACCCAAAACACTTCAGTGGCCAGCTTGACACTTCCCATTATCAGAATGGCGTGAATACCAAGCTGGAAAAAGCCCCTGAAGGAGCTGGGTGTCTTAGTGAGCAATTATCCATCCTTTTAACTCAGGTGCCAGGTACGCCTGCTTCACTTGAAAGCTGCTTAAATGGGGAAGGTGGAGCGGGCCCTGGTGGCTGAATGAGCATTGAAGCTGAAAGCGTCCCTTACTCTTCGCTTTGTTCTCTCTAGACAACGTGAAGGACATTTACACACACACACATGCACACACAAACATACTTACACACGCACGCTTTCAGAGCAAAAGAAATCCATTCTCATCCCATGTTACTGAGAATGTGATACTTTTAAGAATTTTCTTCCAAATGAAAGTACAGACAGTAACATTAAGCAGACATTCCTGAATAATTAGCAAACCGGCTGGCCCTCAGTTAGCTTATCTCACCACACTGTACTCCAAATAAAATGTCCTAAATATTTGAACAACCATTTGAAGACTTGTTCACAAAGTTCAACAATTTGTGAACATGGTGCTAGTGCAGTTCACTCTCAATCAGTTTCAATATCTGAAAAACGAGAGTCTGTGATGCTTTAGACAAAAGTCAACTTAAACAGTTATTTAAAGGTGCTCTGTCACATGCATTTCATTATGTATTAGTATTTCTAGTTAATATTCCACATGCTGATTTGAATGGCTAACAGCTAGCCAATCAGAGCATATATATATATATATGGCTTACTGCCCCACCCCCCACAAACAGACACACACACACACACACACTCACTGGTGGAAACCACTGAGCCTTCCACTATGGGGGCTTCTCTTTTTCTGGAGCAAGCTGTTCCAGTTTGGCAAGAGTTTTTTGTTGTTGTTGTTGTTGTTTTCTGTTTGTTTCTGGGATTCTTTCTGACACTGGAGGCAGTAGAAGTTGCTTATGTGGCTGTCGGTTGGCTGAAACCAGCACCAGCATGAGGTCTCTTCTGGCAGGTGTTGAATAGATTTCCTGCCCCAACCCATCCGCTTCCTGTATTTTTTTGGGACAAAGACAGGAATAGAAAAGTTAAATGCAGTAGCTTTCAGCAGGGATACTCGCATGTGCTTATCAAGGTCAGCCATAATCCAGAGCCAGATTGCCACACTGGCTGGCAGCGTGGTCAGTCCTCCCAGCAAGAGCCTTTCACCCGAAGCCCTCTCGGCTATAGGACCTAGTTCATCTGCCATAAAACCACAATGTGAACCCCCAAACCCCCATAACCACTAAATTTTAGATAACCTCATAATGAAACACAAATTTCCATGTGGAATTTTCTGAGAGAGAGAGAGAGAGATTCAGCCCATGATGGGCCTATCCCTTTCTGTACAGACCAGCGGCTATGTGTACTAATGAAATGAGATGTCTGAGGAAAAAACACTGCAGGCCATTTGGACAGGCTACAGGCGATCCACTGAGACTCCAAACCTGTTCCAGACCTGGCAAAGAGAAACATCCTGGACTTGGTCCCCGAAAAGCCCCTCACCCCCCAACACACACACACACAGTCAGTGATTCCCTTAGCCCTTAACCAGGGTAAAAACTCCCCTGGGGGTGTTTTTGGAGAAGAACGGACTGAGGGGGTCCATAAACACCAGACCAAAGCACTCTGATGTCCATGCAGCAAAACAAATTGCTTCACATGCTGTTGTCATAACATACAGCCTGCTGTGTGCTCTGAATGGAAAATAATAAATGTCTTTATTTTTCTCATTCTTTCTTCTAATGTATTTTTCTTTTTTTCCTAAACCTAAATTGTGTCATAATTATGTTCCACAGAACAGGGTCAGCCCTCAGTTGAGGGGGTGTTAAATAGTGTTCATCTTTACCAAACGAACTAATTAGCCAACAGTCAAATGACATTCCAAAATAATGACAGCAGCCTCGGAGTAGGCAGTAGTTGTTCCTCGTGGCCTTGTGGGAGTATGGTACTGGTATTGTCAATAAAGTTTCTTAAATGAAAATATACTGTATGTAACATTCCTGTGGTTTTCCAAATGACAAAACAAACAACTTTATAGAGGAGCCTGATCAGCAGTATGAGGGTACAGTAATGGGTTTCATTGCCATGTACGGTCAGTCTAAATCTGTGTATGTAAAAAGGTACTAAAAATATCTTAAGTGAAACATTTACATCTTCTGAAATTATAGGGTTCCCAGGTGGTCCCAAACTGGAGGATTATTAGTTGCGTGTCAGTCATGGTTATAAGATACAGTACAGCCCATTTCAATGCCTGTCATTCATTGCAGATCACAACCCGACATGCATCATAGTCAGATAGTAAATGCATTCCAGAAATAAACAGCGCAACAGTGGAATATGCATGCTGCATGCAAGTCTGTGAAACGTGCCTTTCCCGGTTACTTGGATAAGCAAGGCACTTTGTTTCAAGGACATGGATGGGGAGACGGTGTGAAGATGATGTTAGAGGAGCCTTGAAACAGGATCGGCCCGGCTTTCCAGCACAGAGTCGCTTCACAGATGAAGTGTTTTTAACTGTCTTGTGAAGTGGTGCTCAAAACAGTTACTCTCGTTTTTCTGCCAGAAGAAATTGAGCAATTTCCTGTGATAGATGTTGCTTACCACCTTGGTTTTAACCCCCCACCACCATCTCCACACAGACACACACACACACACACACACACTAACACACACTTCCACTCACTCTCCAGCACCTCTGTTATTCGTGCAGAGGCACAAAGTAATCAAATTAGCGTCAGCACAGCTATGATATAAGCACATAACCAGGGAAAAGAATCATATGGACCTGTGGACAGATTAAATGGGATGAAGATTAACAGGTGCAATTAAGCATCTCTAATCTTCTTGTTTATGCGATTGCGCAAATCACCTCTACAGCGAGTACAGCGAGTCCAATGCACTCATTTATAGCCATAGGGCTAAAAAGAGGAAGAGTGTGCGTGAGAGTGAGGGCTGGGTGGGTAGTGAGACATACCATATTAGGGGGACAAGGCATATTAGTGCTAATTCAAGGCGTTAGAACTCAAGGCAAAATTACTGTAAATTAAAAAAAAAAGCAATTGGCAGTTTTTATACAACACTTATGCTCCGTAGTCGCACAATTACAAAGGTATTTACATAACATTTCCAACGAGCAGATACTGCAACTCTAAGTTTCTCTTTAGTTCTTTCTTCACACATACTCCAAATTAGTTGGAATGCTAACAGGTCGACGAGGTTATCGGTAGATGACATAGACTATCTGCATTTTAAAACATACCTTTGCCTTTCCCTACTTTTTGCAAGATGGATTAGGGATTTGAATTTTCTCTGTTGGGCCAGTATGGCCACCATTTCTATTTACTCTTTACAGTTTTATTTGCTTGAAATAGGGAACAAATGAGAAACCTGTTGTGAGGAAAGCTGGCTCAAAAGTGTAAAACAGAAATCGGTTTTATGCATTTTGTTGTTTATGCATTTTGTTGTTGTGTTGCTGATATTTAACATTTAACATTTATGCATTTAGCAGACGCTTTTATCCAAAGCGACTTACAAAACGAGGATAACAATCAAGCTACATAGCAGAAACCTTAAGGAGCATAGTGCTAGGGGATAGTGCTTCAGTTCATACATTATTTCCAACTAGTTGATCATTATATCCTCTGAATGGCCTTGTATCTGACACAGACTCTAGTAGCAAACAGGATTTTTCTCATTTCATTATAACAGAGTCCTTGTAAAGTTTTAGCATAAAGCGTAGTGTATTAGCTTAGCTTAGCTTAGCTTAGGATGTCCCTTATGACACCCCCCCGCACACACACACCCATTGGGCACATGCAGTGTTGCAGGGCTGGGGCTTTATTTAACCAGAAGATGAACCAGGTCGAGAAGTCAAGTTCCTGGCAGGCACGGGAGGTCATCCCTGTCTGCTCTGATCCGCGCACTTAATTACCCTCGCTGAGCACAATTCATTATTTATTTGCTCCACCGAACCTGCTTAACCTCTGTGGCCTTGAGCGTGGAATGATTTAGGACGCCTCGCGAATCAACGGGGACCAGCCGCCTAGGAGTTCCACAGTGTGCGCGGTACCCCCTGCACTCATTTGCACTCGTTAAAATACAGCAGGTCGAGCATTTCAGAAGGTTTGAAATAACTGAAGTTCATGTAATAATTTTGGAGGCATTAAAAGGGGTTTAAGTGTTTCAAAAACACATATGTACATTTGTGCTTGTTCATATTTTCCATCACATAGCCCTGTTTGGATGTTGAATTTGAATTCTAGTCATTGTTAACCACAAAGTATTCAGTTTACATTTCAGATTAAAGTCTAAATGCTGAATTGGCACTGGCAGTAAATAAGTTTTATCTCATACCTGGACCTCAGAAACCCTGTGGACTGACTGGATACACTTTTGAACTACTCAATTGTACTGAATTATACCGAACTGTACATGACACAAATAGATAAAAGAATCTCTCCAATAATTTCTCAGAAAACCAACCACCAGAATGCACATTTTCTCTATCCTTGAAACAGTACACAAAGCAGCAATAACCCTCACACAACACCTATCAGACATGCCCCATTGGGTAAATGCAGCAGTTTTCTGGAAGCCCTTGAATGCGGTGTCTTTGGTTTGCCTCATGCTGGAACAGTTTCATGGTCAAGCTTTTCAACTGTCACCATGGCAACATCAACTGTGCTCTGGCATGATTGTTGCTGTCCCCACAATCAGGTTAAAAGCAATGCACACAGTGAAGACATGCTATTACTTAGATCGTTATCAGGGTAATTTCTGTGTCCTGTTTCTGAGCTGTGTATTATAAAAGATTATCAAACATGTATCATGTTTACTTTCTTTACACACAGACACACACCCACACACATGCACACACACACACACACACACACACACACACACACACACACACACATACATACGTGCACACACATGCACCCCTTTGTTGGAACTGAGTTTTGCTGTTCCTGTCATGCTTGTGTTTCTCCCTGACTCATGTTACTGTGTGTGTATAATTAATGTTGAACTCATTTCAGTAAAATAATAGTGTCCGGAAGCTAGTTTTGGGGCATCTTAAGCCACTTGTACAGTACCTTACAGAAGGTGGATTTTGAGGTTTAAGACCATTTAGGAAGACTTTTGTAATTTGGCCTCACTCAGGTTATTGATCAATCCAACAAATAACAAACTTAATACCTTATCACACTTGTTAAAGTATCAAAGTATTTAATGCGAAATGTTAATGAGTAATAATTTCTGTTATATGAAGTGAACTCTCTTAAACTTTTGCATGGAACATAGTTATGTTTCTCCAATGTGCTAATATAGTAAAAGTCTAAAATGTTTAATATGATTAACACGAGAGAGCCTGAGAAAAAAAATAGTTTTCTGTAGCACCACCCCTCATCCCAGCAAATCTCTCAAGAGGCACCAATTAGCAGAGAGAGGTTGCATGTCATCAACCGTTTGAGATAATGAATCCTATCTGCATGATTAATCAGGCAAATATAGCAGGTGAGAGCCTCCACCCTACAGCTCTGCTGATGTTGAGGCCTTGGCCCAGAGCTCGCGCTGCCAAAGCCTTG
Source organism: Limnothrissa miodon (assembly GCA_017657215.1). NCBI lineage: Eukaryota > Metazoa > Chordata > Actinopteri > Clupeiformes > Clupeidae > Limnothrissa > Limnothrissa miodon. The sequence goes on along the minus strand of JAGFZM010001713.1, from coordinate 309,458 downwards.
CGCTTGCCAGAATGGAAATATTTATTCACTAGGATGAGAGTGCCACACAGCCAGAGATGTGTGAACCAGAGTGCTTGTGATAAGACACCCTTCGCACTCATATCACAGTGAAAAACACTCATTCGATTCTTTTTCACACATTAGCAAAGGAATTTTTGCAAGAATTGATATGGCACTGTAATGCAGTGTGCTCTTTTGAATATTTTTTTGGTGAATTAGGTCTAATGAAAAAGATCATGAATGAATATCAGACTTCTGTACCTTGTACCTGTAAAATCTGCTGATAGGTCTGGGGTCTGACAGTTAATTTCCCACAGTCCTTTGAATGTGCAACTGTTAGAGTTAACACACCCTACACCCCAAAAAGTGTTGCTGGCTTCTGAAAGGGGCCAACTTGCCAGCTTTTCTTGCAATCATACTCAAGTGCTGTAGATGCTTGTGGCCATTTTACAGTATAGCGATTTCTAAATGAACTCCTTATGCTAATAGAGACGGAGGCATTTAACGACACTTATCTAATTTGAATGGGACGATGCCCAGATGTGTTTGCACAGATGCGTTAGCACATCCACTTAGTCACACATGATGTGCCCACAAAGCAGTAACAGGTTTTGGAGACACAACTAGAAAATGGCCTGAGTGTTTACATATCCATTGACCTACTACTTGGTATATAGAGAAAATATTTGTCCATCAATTGACTTTCTAAAGATAATTCAAGAGAGTGTTTGATACCCAAAACAAGAGATGAATGAAAACGGGCTGTGGTGGCGGAACACAGGCCAGTGATGTTTCTGTAAACCATGGCCTGAACACTGCCACCGCTGCAACACGTCTTGCATTATTTACACTTCCCAGGTTCTGACTGGCAACATGTTTGTTCGTAAATGTCCTCTTGTGTAACGATTATGTCAGAGTGTGCTGCTAACCCACCTATCACACACAGTCATGTTCTATGAACCTTGCAACCTCTTTGTGAAGGGTTTGTTTCTATGTGACTCAACATGACAGTGGGGAATGCAGACATTAAATTCAGATTTTGTGTGTGCACCTCAGTGAAGTTTGTGTGTGTGTGTGTGTGTGGGTTTGAGAGAAAACAAGACCGCAGAAGAGAGGAAGGAGTCAGGAGTAGAGAGAGGGAGAGAGTTAGAGATGAAAAGGGCTCCATGCTGAGAGTGTGGAGCCTTGTGGTGATGTCAGAGGTTTCCCAAAGCAATCTGTTTTCTGAAATGCCACTCGAGACGGAGGCAGTCCATCGTGTTATGTCCACTGCATATCTCCAGCTTCTCAGCAGGGAGACTGCCCTGGCCCCTCAAAGCTAACACCAACATAGAGCAGAGAGAGAGAGAGAAAAAGAGAGTAGGGCATATTCAGTATTTTATATAGGTTATATAAATACAGGTTATATATATATATATATATATATATATATATATATATATATATATAATATATATATATATATATATATATATATATATATTAGCCTGGGCCCGCCCATATTTCCTGTGATGCTACATTCAATTTCGTGGGTACCAACGAGTAACGAGCTTACGCATACGTCATCGGAATGAGTGGTCTGATTGGTTGTAGATTCGTCAAGTAGTATACAGAGGCATCTGATGGACGCAGGTTAAGACCGCCTCCCAGAAGACGTTTAGTAATGTAGGATGGCCAGACTAAGCTCTTATGAGCTTTGTCGCGCAAGCCAGGCTATATACATATAGCACTTGTAAGAAACTCATTTCAAGTGCAATGTCTGAAGGACACTCTCATTAGGGGCAAGTGCAGTAATACTCAGCCCATTAACACTGAGACACTGTGTTTGGATTGATGAGCAGGGAAGCCTGTGTGTTCAAAGTATTGCACATCTCAACTTATCTAGCTAGGAACATTTGTTTTGTCAGATAGGATGACATATTAAATATTTAAAAAATCTCATTTTAATTTTATGTAGAGATGAGAGAGGAAGAAGAAAGGCAGAAGATGAAGAGAAATGTTGAAGAAGAGAGCAAAGAGGAAATTGAGTGGAATGACTCAGGTGTTTTAGGGTTTGGAATTCAGACGGTCCTCTGTCACCTTTCCCAGGCTTCTTAGCTGCCCTTCTTTGTGCCTGTTGAGGAAGTGTGACGACAGCCGGGGACCCATGGAACTTCATGAAAGGGAAAGGATCAAAAGCCCGAGAAGCAGCAGAACTTTCAAATGCAGGCTTAAATTAGACACACCTGAATCTAGGACCTAAGCCGAGGGCAAAAGATGAGGGAAAATACCGGAGATGCCAACTGCTCTTCCAGAAATAGCCATGCATTGCAGAGGGAGTTTAGCCTTTTGCTTGTGTTTCTTTAATCACTGGAGCAGAGTAGCTGTTGTGAGGGTGTGACGTGGCTTATAAGAGGGAAATATTTAAGGACTGATCCCTGAAGGTCTGCATGACTTTGCTGTTACATTTTGAGAAGTTGTGCATGAAAGTTTAATTGAGTGCATAATGCAGCATATATTTGGACAAGTGGAGTTTGTAAACAAGTGTACACTGTCGACAGCAGGAAATTTTGCCCATGCAAATATGATTAATGTATGCCCCACAACAGCATGTTCTAAGGATGTTATTTCCTGTGAGAATTTCCAAAAAGTAGGCTTTAGGAAACATCTCTCACTCACTTTTTGACGTTGCCACGATAAACATGTCATGTGCCCATGTGAAGGTTTCAGGCAAAGTGGCATGTCAATTGGCATTCCCATGGTAAATCTTGTTCGTGTATATTTCCCAATGTGTCCTCTGGCACTTGTGTATCCCATACCCATCACTTTCAATCAGATCACTAGCAGTCTTAGGGACAAAGAGTCGGTATGTATTCTTTGTTGTTGTCCTACCCTCTCCTCCACCAACTCCTCCCTCTCTTTCTTCTCCTGCTCTGACAGGATCTCATTTGACAAATTTCACTGAGCCCTGAGAAAGGGGGGACGGGCTCTTACACCTACATATTTTCAAAAGTATAGCAGCAGGAAAACAGAACTCAGTCACTGTGTTCCAATCCCCTCCACCCCCCTCCTAAGCTGTTAGTTGCCAATTAACAGAAATTACTCTGCAATGTCCCTGCTGCATATTCATATACTGTAAGAGTGTTGATGAGCATGTCATTCATTTATGGTAATTATGAACATTGGACCTACCCATTCTGTTAGTGCCAGATAGTCTTGGAACTTGTAAGTGGGCCATAATTCACGACGCGTCCACCAGGGGATGTCCACAGACCGGGGGGGAAGGGGTGGGGGAGTGAAAGAGAAAAGGCCCCAGTTGGGGCTTGACTGATGGCCTAATGGGCGATGGCTAATGAAGAATGGGGTAGGCAGTGGTGGGTTAGAGCTCGATGAGCTCCCGGACCGTGGCAGGAGCCATTAGGAGACGCATGTCTAGCCATGCGGAGAGGCGGCGTTTAATTGCCTGTGCTCATCCCCATCCACGCGCTTTAATTGGGTGACAGGCCTAAAGAAGGCTGAGGTGGCAAGACAGAAAATCAGGGTCTCGGGCCGAGGGGAGACATCGAGATGCCCCAGTCACTAGCCAACTTTACAGGTGCTACACCGCCACGCTCAGGTGGGCGGAGGTGTGATGGTGTGTGGTGGCGAGCGACAGCTATGTTCAAAAGTGTGAAGTCTGAAGTGTGTTTTGGGTACAGTGGGATTACAATTAGGGGGTGAATGCTCTAGATGTTTGTTTGCTGTAAACAGGTACCAGTGCCATATTTTTACTTGAGTTTGATAACCACCTCTCCCTCAGTCTGTCAGCTGTGTCTATTCATCCATCCATTTTGTTCACTTATCTGCTGTTTGCTCATTTTCACTCCACCATATACTCAGAATTCATTTTATTGAACTAGTGTACTGACATACTCAATAAATTACTTTGCTGAATATTAACTCTATACATTCAACATATAAACATATAGTAGGTTACATTTAATAAACACATAAATACTGTAGATTCTATACTATACAATAGTGACAATATTCACACATAGACACAAATGTGGAAAATGTACAAATAATACGTTACACAAGGCAGATTACATATAGATGTTGTCTGCCAGATACATTTGGAATGATAAGGATGTGTCGAAGAAGTGGATGGGTGGATGGCCAAAGAGGGGGGTTGACTGCATGGTCAACGAGTGATGGCATTGGCAATGGGGTAGTACTGCAGGGTGTGTCCAGGACGTGTGGGGTCTTTGTTCTAGGTGTGCTTTATGGTCCTTCCGGTGTACTTCAGGAAGGGTGCACCTTTTTCAGGTGTCTGAAATTGTAATCTTGTCCTGATTTTTGGCTGCTCCAAACCAAACCAAACTGTAATGGGCAAACACAGTATGAACTTAATAAAAGCAGCCGATTGCTCTTGGGGTTGGCCATGCTTCTGTAGTCGCCATAGAAAGTATATCCTCTGCTGTACGGTGTTGATGGTAGTCTCCCATTTTAGATCCTGAGAATGGATGGATACCAGAGTTAAACCTCTCTACACATGCACAGTTGTGCAGACACACACACACACACACACACACACACTCACACTAAGGCTCCATCTGCTCTCATGTTGCTTGCGTTTCACTTTTCATGGAAACTCATCCCGTGGTTTGGAGATGACCACTAAATTGTTTTCCTCTCATTTGTTCAGATAAATGTTTATCCACCTATTAGCGAATGAAGAGCCCCCTTTGAGCATCTGGCACAATGGCAGCTCATCAGGGTGGCGTGGATGAGCACTTCGGTGGGGAAATGAGGGGAGCAGAGTCCTGTTTTGTGCTCTGTGTGATTCCCCGTTAAGAGGGCAGATGTGAATAGTAAGTGCTGTGACAACCTCCCACGCACCGCCGGCTACATTTAAACCTCCATGTCCATAGGGCACCTGTGTGTGCACAAAACACACATTCACTTTAAGAGTCAGGGCAGAGGAGAGAGAGAGAGAGAAACTCAAAACAAAACTAAAAATGTAGTTACAGTAGCTCTATACTACATTTACATTTATGCATTTAGCAGACGCTTTTATCCAAAGCGACTTACAAAACGAGGATAACAATCAAGCTACATAGCAGAAACCTGAAGGAGCATAGTGCTAGGGGATAGTGCTTCAGTTCATTTTAGTGCTAGGATAGAAGATGTTCTCTGAATAGCTTTGTCTTTAAGAGCTTTTTGAAGGCCTCCAGAGATGGCCCTGTTCTGATTGTTTTTGGTAGGTCATTCCACCAGCGTGGGACGACACATGAGAAGAGTTTGGATTGCCTTGGGTGAGGTGTCGGGACTGCCAGTCGACAGTCATTGGAGGACCGGAGTTGTCGGGGGGTAGCTTGAGCTTTTATGAGAGTGCTTAGATAAAAAGGGGCAGATCCTCTAAGCACTTTGTAAGTCAGCATCAGTGATTTGAATTTGATGCGAGCCGCCAGAGGCAACCAGTGGAGCTCGATTAGCAGAAGGGTGTCATGCGTCCTCTTCGGCTGATTGAAGATGAGACGCGCCGCAGCATTTTGGATCATCTGAAGTGGCTTGACGGCACAGGCAGGAAGTCTTGCCAGAAGGGCATTGCAGTAGTCAAGGCGTGAGAGGACCATAGTTTGAACCAGCAATTGGCAGGCTTGTTGAGTTAGGTACGGCCTGATCTTTTTGATATTGAATAGTGCGAAGCGGCAGGCCCGGGCAACAGAAGCAACATGGTCATTGAAGGTTAGCTGGTCGTCAATCATAACACGTAGGTTCCTGGCTACCCGTGAGGGAGCAAGAGACAAGGAGAGGACTAGAAAAAAAGTCAATAGAGAATAGGGAACAAATAGAAGATTATATAGTATATCCCTCTCCAAAATGTCTTAAGTACATAGGTTGTCATTGCTTCACCATAAACTACTTATAATTATAGTGCCATGGGCACCGTGTGCAGAGAATGTCTTAGGTACCATAGGCTGTCATTGATTTGCCACAGACTACTTATAATTATACAGGGATATGATTCTTCCGGATTTTCCCGTAATTCCGGATTATCAGGCATACAAATGCGACCCTCGTTAATCATTCAAGTCAGTATTTTTTTTTTTGGGGGGGGGGGGGGGGGGGGGGTATGACTTGTTCTCAAAGACTCGAGACTTGACTTGGACTTGGATGGTGTGAATCAATGATCATTTAGTAGCATAATTTTTATTTTTTTCATGATTTGGTTTCCGGCAAAATTGCAGTTTCCCTCTTCATTACACCCAATGTAATGCATGTTTGCAGCCACAGACTAAACACTGACACTGAATGCATTGCGGCGGCAGATTTTACTGGAGCTGCTCAATTTGTAGCACAATGACATTTGTTTTTAAAAACTTCATGCAGGCTAAGGAAGTGAACAGCCACTTGCAAGAACTCTGGCCCAAAGATAAATGATGCTGGCTCAACAACTTCAAACTTCATCTAGGAACCTCAAGACGCACAAGGATAGGTCAGTGAATCTTGTTTAGGTGAAGGGAAAATTTAGCTTGAAGGTAGCGTTACCTCTAGAAATCAAATCCAACTACGTCTGACCCCAACTGTAGGCTATATAGACTGTATGGAGATTACAGTTTTTTTGTTCCCCTTTTAAAGGCCCACTATGCAACATTTTTCATTTAATTAATCCGTTTCATACTGGTTAGGATGCTAAAATGAGTCATTACATGGCGAACGAACGGTGTAGAATGCGCCACCGTGGCCTATAGCGGTAAATATAGCACTTGCAATGTTCAGCAGCGCGGACTGCCTCCAATAGAATGCAGTGCAATACAATGCAATACAGCGGTCTTTAGAGGGATCTCGTGAGAGAAAAAAACAGAACGTTGCTTAGCCCTTCTTTAACATCAGCGTTTTATTTTATATCACGCTACGTTTGCGCCTACGCTACAAGCAAGCAGCAGGTCAATATAAGTGCTGTAACTTAACGGTAGTAGCCCCAGACTATGGAGCCTAACGTCAAATTAGAGCTGGTTGTCACTGATGCAATAATAACAGTCTATCTTTAAACATCAATTAATGATTTGGAATAATCATCCTAAAACACAGTGCAGGTTCCTATGTGTTTGCCGTCTAACACAAGAACACTGTAGTCCTTTTCCAAGGCATCACTCTAAACCTTATATTAGCCTGCTTTAGTAGTCATATGTTGCCTTTTACAGAAAAACAGGAATGTTAACAAAATAGCTTGACACTGGATGTTACTGCTTAAATGCAAACAAATAGTGCAGTAATGAAGTTGCCATAAAATAACAGTTGTTTTGTAAGTGTGCTTCCAAATCTAGGCCCAGTAATTTTATATTAAAAATCAATAGGCTACTATTAGCTTTATCATCCATATTTGTAATAGTAGTCGTGTGTAAAACAGTAGGCCTAATCAATGATATTGTACAGCACATTCTGTAAGGTAGCATCATCATACATACAGCATTATCATACATGCTGCATAATAACATGTCATGTTATTATGCAGCATGCAATGTCAGTATACTGGTGATAAGTTCATGTGTACTGCAGTTTGTTTATTGGCTAATATATGCAGAGATTGTGTCATAATTATATCATTTATTATATCTTTCCCAGCATTATTATTATTTCTAATAATCAAAATTGACACTAAATGTCTGCACATTGCATTTTTCATTTTATATTGTTAAAATGAGGTTACTGTGTATAATGGTTGCATTGTTCCCGCACTGCGTCGTTAACGCACCATACCACAGCATATATGGGTCACATTATGGGTCTATATATTTTCCTGCTTTTTTGTCCTTGTCCAATCACATCCCTGATTATAGCAATGTCATGGGCAGTGTGTGCAGAGGAAGGTCAAGTAGATGGTTCAGAGTGGTGTAATGTAAGTGACACACGGTAGACAGTGTTTGTGAAGTAAGATCAAAAGATCAGACTATTAAATGGGTTTTCGCTTAATTTTTTCCTCTCGGAATGTATCTACCTCCGAATATCACCACCCTTAGGTACCGTGGGTGAAAGTTGGGCCATAAGATGGTGTCTCAGGACATCATTAAGGGTCACATGATCTTTCTGTTTTCTGGTTCTATCTGACCTCCTTCTGACCTCTGCTACGTGACAAGTGAGCAAACAGCAACACTTGGCCTCTGGCAATGGCCAAGTGTGAATACACTCTTTTTATATCCTCATACACGCAACATCCAATGGTGTGATAGGAAAAAAAACAGTTTGAGAGGACAAGGGGATTGTGGGTCATTTGTTTGACATTTGTGTTTGTTTACCCAGAAGGAGATTTTGTTTTTTTCAGCTAGTGGAGAGGTCAAGGACAACTACAGTATAACATAATCAAAAAAAAAGTACATACAGGAAAAAAAAAGATAAAAAAAAAAAATGTGACGCACACGAGCACCCATGCACCAGAAACAACTTGCAGGCATGGGCATTTTGGTTAGGGACTAGAAAGACCCCAGAATGAGAGGCAGCCACCTGCATGGAAAATTAGGGATAAAATATGCACCTCTCTCTCACTCTCTCTCTCTCTCTCTCTCTCTCTCCCTCTCTTTCTTTTCTCCTCCTGCTTTCCTGTGCAGCTGTCCTACTGGTGCGTCACACTCACTTTGCTTACCCTCAGGCACCTGACCCATTTTACTGATGAATGAGACTTGGGAAGGGAGAAATGTAGATCTGAGTGTTTGAGGAGAAGGAGGGGTGTGTTGTGAGGAAAGGGGTGTGTTGTGGGTTGTGTGCGTGGGGTGTGTAGATTCGGCAATCCTGCCCTCCATTCATGCCGAGCTGTGGATTAATTACTCCATGCAGCAACCGGAACTCAGGCAGCGAGCATGACACTTCTGCCTCCACGTCGATCAATAATGCATTTTTCTGTCTCTCCATTTAATTTGCTCACGGGCCCGTGGCTCACGTCACCGTCGCTCACAAGGAGGGAATAAAATGCACTGGAGACACCGGATACATTGCAGTAGCAGCTGCAGCAGCAGTAGTGTCACCAAACTCCCACCCCAACCCCTGTCCCCCACCACCTCTCACCCGCCACCCACCCATTTATTCCTCCTCTTTTTTCCACCAGCTCTTCCTCCCTCCTCCTGTTTTACCCCTCCCCTTTTTGGCACACTCTTCCTCAATGGCTCCACCCCATTCCACACACTCCCCCTTTCATCTGGCAAGCTAACGTTCCCTCTCTTTCTTTTTCTCTTTCTCTCTCTCTCTCTCTCTCTCTCTCTCTCTCTCTCTCTCTCTCTCT
>JAGFZM010001713.1:278894-299038 GCA_017657215.1 Limnothrissa miodon | reverse complement strand
TCTCTCTCTCTCTCTCTCTCTCTCTCTCTCTCTCTCTCTCTCTCTAACTCTCACTAAGCTTAGAGTGCTTTTGGGAACCGCCATCACATGATAATACTTCCTGTAAGAAGAAATAAAGCGTGGGGATGCAGAAACACAGAGAGAAAGAGAGAGAGTGTGTGTGTTTGTGTGTTGCCGCCTGTTGGGAGGGAGGGTGGTGTTGTTAAAGACAAGGAGCATTTGCGAGCAGTGCAGATGCATAACTGTGAGACTGGTTTGGAAACCTAATATGTGATTATTAAGGAGAGGAAGAGCAATTCCCCACGGGCCAGGTCCTGTGCAGATGACTGCCAATGTATCGGCCTTGCTACCTGAATAATCCATGAGGTCTGTGCAGTGTTTAGCTCCACAAGCATCCGGATGTGACTGGCAGCTGTGGGTCATTTAAAGGCTACCTAACTTGGAAAAACTGTGTGCAGAGACTGAGCATGCCCAGGAGCCTGCCCGGATTTAAACATGGTCTTCACCTCCTCTTCACTCACGTCACAGTGTCTCAGTGCTTGCGGCTTGGCTGTAGGGGCTGGAAACAGAATATAATGGTTGTGGCCGTTGATTGGAAGGAAAAAAAAATAGTACATTTACACAACTACTGTATGTTTTGATTGTTGTGTTCTGAGCTTGCCTTTTGTCTATTTTATTGTGTGTTTACAACATAGTCAGCAAGCTTGTAATTGTTTTGAAGACGGGAAAGACTTACATGCGGGAAACACCACAACCAACTCTGTGGCATATAGTATAGTGGTCTAATTGGCTTGTTCTTGTTTTGTGTTTTTGCTTCTGGCTGGACTTGTTAAAGATTTATTTTTCTGCTATGAAATAGAATGGTAGAAATATTGTGGAAAATAGCATGAAAAAAAACAGATTGAGTGTTCTAGCACTAACAGGGAGGATAAATTCACACTCATCAGGCGATGGTGCAATGAATAGTACCAGGTTATCATCAGGCTGGGCCCAGGAGAATTTGACCAATTAAGCAGTGGCAAAACTTGGCAACACAGCGACCAAACAAATCCCCTCTCTGGAAGGAAAGGACAATGTGCCATTCTGAACCCCCACTCCCCTTCCACCCTCCCCCTGATTTCAATATGACAAAATCTGATTCCAATCTTCTAGTTCCCCGCTTCTGTTCCAAAGGCACGATCTTAAAATTAATTGCTTATTAAATCAACATTAAACTTCTGACACCAATTTCCAGCTAAACAGAATGGTAACACGGAGACTGAAAATGACTGATTTTACTGTTTTTTTTATTACATTCGTTTTCAGTGCTCCTAAGTTTGCCGTCATCCCTAGAGATACTATATTTTTTTAGTGGGTCCATGAACTGTACATAAAGTCGTGGGTTCCATAGACTATGCTCCCAGTTGACACTTTTGTGGAGTGGAGAATGCCTGTGTAGCTAAATCCAGTAGCAGGCAAACACATCTTAAATAAACAATTTCTCGCACAAAAACATGGACAACAAGAGAGTAGATCTCTGGAGATATCATTAGGATGTTACTAAGCAGTGCATGGATGGAGCTAATTCCTCATGCGTCAATGACGTTTTATCATAAAATATCTTAAAGTTGGATGGATTGATAGTTATAACTGGTGCAGTTAAGCATTGAACATAAAACATGTGATCACACAATGTAATTGGAATTCAATGACAGTGGGGATCAATGTTCACAGAGCTCGTATCAGAGTTCATATGTATTTGTCTCTGTGATGGTAATTTAACTAGCATAGGCTAGACATTAACAAGAGGCTAATTAACTCAACCATTGCTGATCCATTAATCTGTGGTGTTAATATAACTACATAAATGACATCTGTGTATGTACTGTGTGCATGTATGTGTGGGTGTGTGACTGTGTGCATGCATATGTGCGTGTGTGTTTGTGAATGCATGCCATGGTGTCTCATGTAAAAAGTTGTTATTATTATTATTGGTTAAATTGTGGATAGTATCATTGCAGTTGCTTTTTGTTTTATTGTTAAAACACAAGTTTATCTCTAGCATAAGTTTCATGCAAATGCCTCGATTATACGCTCCTGCCATGAGCATGAGCTTTGCCATGCATGATTTGGTGGTGAATGGAGTTCAGTTCCCACAGACTGTCAGGCTCAACGTGACATGTGAGGCTAATGTGTTCACCCCGGTCCCCTGAGTTGAGTCACCTTAGAGTCACATCAGTGGGTGCTGCACTGCGCCTGCTCTTCCTCTGACACTCCAGCGTCTGTCGTCCCAACATGCCTGTCGACTGCTGTTGCCTGACATGCTCACTTCAAGACACAGAGACAAAGCAGTAGCTGTTAGATTTTCTGGGTAACCTAAAATAACGGGTAAAAAAACACGCTTGGGGAAATTGATGAAATCTGTAAATGTTTTACATTTAGGTGCCACAGAGCATGGAGAAACACATGCCGAGTTCTGTAAACAAAATAAATGAATGGTAGCCATTGCTTTAGTGTTGAATATTTTACTGATTTCTGTGCCATGCCTATGAGGTCCAGAAAACATTCTACCCTCATTAGGGGTTGGAATAAAGAACGAGGTACCATGTAGAACTAACTATGAAATCAATGCCTCTGATCAATTTCTTTTCATCAGTGCTGCCATGTTTTGAAATCGTGGGCAAGTCGTGGACAAACAGTGCAGTTGTATATGGTTTTAATATCCTATTAACAATGTAGTGTGTGGGCTACATTATAGGTTGATGTGTGTTAATACTGAAAACCTGTGTCTGCCATAAGGAGCATCAATATTGAAAGTCCTATAAATTCCCACCACTTATAAGCTGTACCTGAAGCATGTGATCACATTACATCACATTTGCATGTTTAGTGAACTTACAGCATACAGTACCAATTTAGCTATAGCTAAGCATTTGTACTGTTGTATGTGACACAAAATAGAGTTTGAATTTGACATGAATGAAGCCCAATTGTTTTTTTTTTTACATGGGTAGTGTGGGGGAGGAGAAGGGCAAGCGGCCACAGAGTGAATCAGCACCTTGGACAGCACTCTCCTTTCCTATTTCTACAGCTGGAGACTCCAGCAAAGAGTGTCCAGTCAGCATATCAGAAATCAGACCGTTTTGTCCTGGGCTGATACCCTGAGCAGCCAGATTCTCAGCACTGCTGTCTGCAGCTCTTTCCAATTGCATTTGTCCGTGTGTGTGTGTGTGTGTGTGTGTGTGTGTGTGTGAGTGTAGGTATGGGATAGTATGGGACTGTGTCTCTCTCTCTTTCTCTCTCTGTCTGTCTCTATTGTGTGTGTGTGTGTGTGTGTTTGATAGGAGGGAGGGAGAGAGAGAGACTGTTAAGTTTCCGTGACAGAGGTTCTCTTTCAACAAGCCAAGCCAAGGACGGCATATTGTGTTTTATCAGACAACATTCCTGGAACTGGCAAAAAGTTTGCCCTGTAACAGCAGGCGATCAAATTGCCGTCATTACATTCCGAGGCCTTGATGGCACTTAGTGTGCAGAACAGGAAAATTCTATTTAGGAATTTCATCATTCCATTCTGAAAGATGATTATAATCATTCACTTTGAGTGCAGTAAGTGGTAATGGTTGTGCCAACTCGTACAGCTATGGATTCTCTTGCCTGTAGATTAGGATGTCCCCAAGTGAATACAACACATCTGATTGCTTTCAGAAACAGCGCACCATCTCCCCAAGAAGCTAAGATGGCCAGACACATACATAGCATTATGCATGCCATAAGTCACTGCGGAAAGAGCTAAATGCTAAATGGATTAATCAGAAGGCACTCCCTTGCATGACTGCATAGGCTGATTGCAACTCACACGCAGACCGGTTGTCCCATATCCACATCTGACTTTACATCATGCATTATTTGAGCATTCATAGCGTCTGGATCAGTAACATCCCCAAAAAGCACTTTTCAGCACTAGTCTCACAAAATGGGCTGCTGCTGACTCGTATAATGATGTAAACACTGTATGTGCTGTGCTAACGTCTGTGAGCTTCAGCGTCATTCCTATGCAGTGACATGCATACTGTGAAGATTTGGGAGTAGGAAGGAGTCATCCGTAAACAGGAACTTACCATTCTGATCATAAAGCATCAGCTTGTTTTAGACCAACTTGCGAGCTAGAGATTATTATTTTTTTGTTTGTTTTAGTGGTATATTTTTACTTCTCAGTAGGATGCCAACTTTTGTGAGTTAATTTATTTTTAGATCCGAAAAGAGGCTGAGCATCTAGGAAACACAATACATTCTTTGTTCTGTTTGTACCACAGAGCAACCAGCAAGCCAGATTTCTTTTTGTGTGGGACATCAGGTAGCTGCTTCGATGAAGTGTCCATTTGAGCAGCTTTTTTATTGCAAAAGAGGGAACATGGATAGCCCTTTTTTTCCAAACCGGTACTCTGCTTTGGGGCTGACACACACCACACGTCAGAGCAATATCCAGAGACAGATGATTGACAGCTGGTCCTTGTGCACAAAGCGAATCTCTAGGGAATGAGGAGTCGACTTCATGCATGCAAAGCCACATGCCGAGGGCCTTGCTCAAGCAAACAAGACTGTTACTTGTAAGGAAGAACAAAATACAGATTTTTTATTTTTCCTATTTCTATTGTCTTTCTTTTCAAAGCCCTTGCCATTTGTATGTTTAATGAAACATTATTTCCAGGCATAGTCGTATAAAACTCAACCTGATCTTCCCGAACCTGAACAAGGATCAGATATTTTACTGTAACTTCAGCTTTGACTTGCAGTGCAGACCTTGGGCCTTTGATCTTACACGAAATAAGAGACCTTTTATGACGTTGTCTTCATTACAGTGCCCTACCAAGGAGCCAGTACTGTATTTCCCTGTTAAAGAACAGAGCTCCAGAGCTCTGCTAAGAATGTTCTGTTCCGTTCTTGTCTTTTCTTTCTGTCCATTCGACGAGCTGTCTTACCAGGACAAGAAATTGTACAAATAAACCTCTCTACTAACGTGCGTGTGGCAGAGCCAGATTGACTCGGCATGCCGAGTATATAAATATATAAGAGCCTAGGAGAGACGAATGAAAAGAGAGAAATGAGGAAGTTCTCCTGCAGGAGGGGGTGTAGTTGGGTGGACATAAACTAAATGAAGCATGCTTATTGATTGTCTTTTTGCCGGCCTATGCAGTTGCCACAGCTCATTGTTCTCTAAGAGCTCATAAAGGCCTCTCAGCTCACCCGCTCAAGCCCTGACCTGAGGGACACACACAATGACAAGTTTGGCTTTATTTTCCTGGTAACCTGTACTTTTCCACAGGAGTAGTGTCTAATCTAGCAGAAAGCACTGGTCTGCGTTAAAACAAGCAATAAACATGACACAATCACAACACGCAGAAAAACACAGACACACAGAGAGAGGAGGGGGTGAGAAGTGTTTTTTTTTTATTATTACTATTATTATTATTATTATTATTATTATTATTATTATTGTCTCCAGGAAGCCTTTCATAAAATGGTAAAAAAAAAAAAAAAAAAAACGTTTTAATGCCTCTTATACCAGAGCCTGAAATAGTGAGTTGTTTAAAGGTCTCATTCTTTCGTATTTTCATTAATTTTGTGGTGGTCTCTTGTCTAAAATAATGGCATGAGAGTTGGTTTTGACAAAAATATGCTATGATTGTCTTGTTTCAAGCTCGAGAGGATTCTTATGAATATTAATGATATGCTAATGTATAGCCTCTGATTGGCTAACAACACTGTGACGCTCCCTCTAGTGGGTCTGTCTGCAGGCAGCCTAACATTTCTTGAGGGCGGACTTACTGCATAGCTAATGTTCAATGTGACGTAGGCTTGCACAGCTTTTCCGATTCGCTCGTTTTTCCCGTCAGTTGTCTATCACAGGCGAATACAGACTACAGGGGTAGGAGAGCATTTTGAAGTTGAGCATAGAAGTACAACTTGGGCTGACATATGGTAATGTAAAAAAATCAAGTCTTAAACGGTTTATTTTGGAAGGAGACCTTTAACATCATTTGTTTATTCCCATACTGTATATATGCATCTACTCCATTGACAACTATTTTTCATTTTACTTCTGGTGTGTGTCTGTATGGAAATACTATTGTAATTTGTGGCCACAAAATAAGTATAATGAGGTTATAGCTATATTGTGGCCAAAATTAAATTATTTTTTCTCATTATACCTATTTTGTGGCCACAAATTAGTATTTTGTACGCATGTTATAGCTATATTGTGGCCACAATTAATTTCTTTTTTTGACCATGTCATCAGAGGGGCTCTATACTTGTATGTCTGTGTGTATGTGAGTGTGTAAGTGTGTGGCCGTACTCATTAGACCCTTACGCTTCTATAACAGTTTATTTCTAACATACAACACTGACTAAACATAACAGACTCACAATGCACAAAACATGCAATCACAATATACAGTTACAGACAGTCTCCTAGAAAAAATACTTAAGGCTACACAAAAGTTTTTTTTGTCAGTATAATGACAGTGTGTATAAAAAGGTCAGTGCCCTACATGTTTCTAGTTTATCTCCTTTTTTCCTCTATCTTCCCTCTTTGTTTTGAGGCAGGAGACATTTTGTGTATTTGTTTGTTTGTTTAAGATCTTTTGACCTCTTTTATGTTTTCTGTAACCAGGCTTCCAAAAAGGACCAAAATATTTCTTTTTCTTCTGGGTGTATTGTGAGGTCCCCCATGTTCCACTGTATTGATGTGCATTCAGTCCACCACGAAAAAAAAAAACTCCCAGTTTTTACTGATGTCAAGGCCAAATAAATAAATTAAACCAGAAACGAATGGATATAAACAAAATGTCTTTGCCCCTGGCCCCTGGGGGCAGATGTGCATCCCCGAGCAGACAGACTAAGAGGAGTGTCCATGTCGTCACCTTTGATCTAACCCTCAGCTCCGCCAGAGCCATGCCCAATTTGGTTTCCACTTTTGTTCGGCGTCCTGGGAGGAACTCCAACGCTTCTTGTTATTTTAAATGTGGGCTTCTGTTTGGTTGTCTTTCACTTCTAAACGGTAATTGCTGTAAACAATCTTTGTTTTCAGAAGAGACCCTGAATAACCTCCCATGTGATTTGCCCTTAAGCCAAGAGAGACCTACTGTACAGTCATTACCATTTTCCGCTGTTTGCTTACTGCACATCAGGGTCTACTGTTATATTTGTGTTTGTAAGACCACAGTATTTTAACTGTATGTGCATGGCAGTCTATGTGTGTTTGTGGTAGATGGTATGTTTGTGTCTGAAAAATATGCACATACCTGTGTCTGTGTGTCTTTGTGTGTGTGTGTGTGTGTGTGTGTGTCCTTTTGTTTTCTGTGTTTTTCCTGGTAGCTTTGTTCAGCCACTCAGCCTTTGTCTCAGCAGTGTGTGTGTGTGTGTGCATGTGCATGTGCATGACAGTGCTGGATGGCATTTGAGCTGGGTCAGCACTTTAGGGATGGGCTCACATAGCGCAGGGCGCTGGTGAAGTCAGCAGGCCTCGGAAGGGATCCTTCACACCAGTGGCGGCTGCTGGTCTTTGAAAGAGGGGAAGCTCATTGTCAGTTTACATCACAAGATTTGTCCATTTATTTATTTGTAAATTCTGCATTAGCATTCATTGTCTGTCATTGTGTGTGCAGTGCACCTTGCTAGCTCACTTGCTAGCTTGCTAGTTCACTCCGACCTAGCCAACAACCTAACTATATATATATGTCCCGTCCGGGGGGCGGGACAAAATCATGGCATTTATCCAATAACCATCAAATTTCAAGTCAATAAAAAAATATGTCCTATTGAAGCACACGGACGCTCAACGTCTCTGGGCAAAACCATGTTCTTGCTGGTTCATATCACAGTAGAGACACTAGAGGGGAGAAAAGCGTCCGCCATTAAACCAAACGAAGAAGTAATTCTATGGACAAAATGCACAGACAAAAGTGCCCGCCATTAAACCAAACGAAGAAGTAAATCTATGGACAAAATGCACAGACGAAAACGGCACTATGGAATGTATGAACAGATAACAATCAGTCAGTTTGTGATAAGTAGGCCTACTGTAGCTTATTCTGTAGTCAATAGTCTGTGTACATTTTAGGGGAAGCTGAGCTTCCCTTGTAGTCAGAAATGACTGTCTTGAAAACTGGGGGATGAAAGGGCCCCTCACTCTGCCTGTCAGACATCTTCTTTATTGAAGAAAACAAGCTTTGTTAAATATTTCTCTACTGCTGCATGCTGAGAGCAGACATATTCAGCATATATATAACTTGATTTTATATTTAAGTAAATAAGTTTGACAATATGCAAGATAAATGTGTTGTCAGTTAACCTTTAGTAAACATTCACTCACCTGACATCTCATCCTCCTCTTTAATCACCTGTCAAATAATCTTTACCAATCTGTACTAAACAATTGCAGCTTATGAAATGTAACTTTTCAGAAAGGCAAAAACATTGAGTCTTTTCAAATCACATTTTTGCAGCTGATAGTAACATCAGTAAGTACAAACAGTTTTGCCCACCAAAAACATGCTACCCAAATGAAGAGGTGATGTTTTCTTTCTTTTGTGTCAGAAAGATTAAATAGCACTATCACTATCACTAACCCCATAGCCCTTACCTTTGTATAAACAATTCTACAGCTGTTAATATATTTGGCCCAGCATTTTTCAAAGGCATAACTTTATTTTACTGTGCGTTTATGATCACGTCTAGCAAAGACGAGAAACAAATAACCTTTTTTTTTTTCTCTAAGCCCTTCCCTTGACATCACTGTCTGTCTTGAGGGATGGCATTAAACAAACTCCATGTTAATGTTATCGTATTACAGTTTTTACGCATTACAGGAAATGTCACTGCAAATGTCACATTGTCCTAAGAAGCAAAGGTTAATTTATGGTGAAAATGGTCACAAAAGTGTACTATCTGCAGTGTGCAACATGCTAAAGGGAGTTTGTCCAGCTCTGTCTATAGCATGGGGACTTCATCACCCCACCTGCCCAGGGCCAAACATAATACTAACAAGCTCATTACAATAGTATAATGATCTCCATTACACATGCTCTGCTTGCACAGACAAAGAGAAACATGCTTTACATGCAACGCTGGCGTATCTATAAAAAGCATCGACTATGTGCCCCCTGGAACAACGTAATAAGCACTTAATTGGATACAACAGAAATTGACATCATTCTGAATTTGCAAATATAGTGTGTGATTAAAAGTCTATGGGTTTCTGTGTTTTTGTTGGAGCAGGACATTTTGGCAGTGCAAATTATTTTGGTGTAGTCCCCCACTGCAGGCACTGTACCATTGGAAGCCAATTCACAGGAGGCAGAGAGAGAGAGAGAGAGAGAGAGAGAGAGGCACCAACTAGCCATTGTTTTGTTTTTAATCCTTTCTTTTTTTTGTCTTGTAAAGCCAAAGTGTAAAGCATGCCTGCTTTTTGAATTTCATGTTTTGCCTGCTACCCAGCATTTTAATTCTCCATGTGCTTTCTCAGTGTGCCTTAGTCTTCATTCCACTACTACCTTCCTCCTTAAATCTGTTTTCTTCTTCGGTTTCTTTTTTTTTCTCCGAGAACCTTTGGAGTGCATTACACAATTCCACAAGGAGCCAGGGAGGTAGGCAGTGCTTTCTAAGATAATGAGATTGGACACGGTACATGTGTCAGCGCACGTTACTTCTTCTCATTAGCCCAAACATGTGGGGCACCCAGGCTGGAGCGTTGGCACAGGTGAGGCGTGGCGTTGGGGGAGGTGGGGAGTGAGGGCTCAGCCATGGGGACAAAGAACCCACATACCCACCACCACCATATCCTTCTCTCTCTCTCTCTCTCTCTCTCTCTCTCTCTCTCCCTCCCTCTCCCTCTCTCTCTCCCTCTCTCTCTCTCTCGCTCTCTCACTCTCTCTCACACTCTCTCTCTCACTCTATTTTATATACAAAATTTCTCTACATTTCCATTTCTCTTTCAAGGGACCCCAGCAGCCACCACCATTACTGCCCTCTCCCATTAGCTTCCCCATGCATGATGCCCTGCTCCTCAGAGGCATGTCTAAGCCAAGCTAGCCCCCTCCACCAGGGCACTGGGGCAACTGGGTATGGTCATGAGAGGTCACAGGGGCCACAGTAATAGCAGACTGGGCACTCATTGAATTAGTACTGCAGAGATCTGTGCCCATTTGCACGTGTGGGAAAGAGGAGAAGATGACGAGGCTACAGGGTAGGTTCATTATTGGACTATAGATGCAACTCTCCTGAGATATTATAGGTCTGTAGCACTTCAATCATTAATGCTGACATTATCAAACAAGGATTAGATCTAATCCTAGACAAAAAAGGAAATTTCAAGGAAAAGCCTTTAGTCTAGGAATAGGCTTTGTCAGTGTACAAAGAATGTAAAAAGCGAAAAGTTTCTTTCTCTTAGTTTTCAACTTCCCCTGAATGAACTGCTGTTTAAATTCTTCTCTCAGGATAGATTTGAGGCATGCTCTTAAGGCTGAAAGTAATGGAGCTCATTAGGAGTTTTTTTTTCCAACCCTTTCTTTCCTTCTGTCTTTCTCTTCATATTACTCCTTATCTCGCTTTTCTTTCGTTCTTCAACTCCAGCTCTGTTTCTCCCCCTTTCTTTTTCTCCATCTCCCATCTCTACTCTCTCTCTCTCTTTCTCAGTCTCTTTCCCCCATTGATGCCTTAGGGGTTCTCCACGGGTCCCAACATGACCCATCTCACCCCACCTCCCATTGCCCAGACAGCCCCATTGCACCCCTCTGGTGTCTCCTTGCATCAGAGCCCCTAATTGGCATAATGATGTGATTAATTGGTTCCTTGTCATCCATCTCAACAAGTCTCAGATATCTGCACAGCAAAGGGTAAATCAAGCGTGCATTTACGACTAATCAAGTGCAAAGGATTGAAAGGGACGTGTCAAGGATGTCCAGCTGTGCAGATTAATTAGATGAGCTGAATTAAAACAGGGCCTGTTGTAGGTGATGAGATCTAACCCGTCTCGGGATGCATCTGACTCTGGATCAGATGACACGCAGCAGCTGCCCTTGGACCAGGTGGCCTGATCAGAAAGTGAATCCCAACCCAGGTCAGAGCCGTGTGTTTGCTGTTGTTCAGCTGGAAATACTGTAGGGACACAATGCCTTGTGATAAAGGATTTTTAGAAGATTTTAGGACAAATCTCCTGCCTATAAAGAAATATCTTGCCTAGCCAACATTGAACAAAAAACAAAATAGATATTGAGTGTGTATTTGGAGTGCAATGCCTAGTCAATATTTGAAGGATCTAACCAAAATGAATGGGAAGAGAGGCTGGTATCTGTGTGCAGTGGAGTACATTTGATGTGATTCAAAGAATGATGAGTTCATTTGTACCGTAATTTGCACAGAAACAAAGTTAGCTGCACTATGATGCAAATTAGTGACTGATTTGAAGTGTGTTTGCTCTGTCAGCCCAGATCTTGTTTGGCTGTTTTATGTGCTATTGTTTTCTGAGAAAGATTTGTCCACTGATGGATGTTGCAACAAGCAGATCAAACAAAAGAGTCTGAAACGACCTGCTATCCCTTAAGTACACAATTAGAATGAGAGCATGCAAACTTCTCATACCCCCATTAAGCATCAAAATACTGAAATGTGCCATAGCCATAATTTGTCATTAAATATCTCTGTATTCTTTATAAAGTTGAAAGAAAAGGCGCAGTCATGAATGTTTGCATCTAAATAACATGTAATAGTGATGAAAGCAGGTTATTAAAATGATCGATTACACTGGCTAAGATGCTATCCTTTGTTTTTTTTTGCATCTTGGCATTTCCCAATTTGTCCCTTTGCGCCATCCATTTTAAACAATGTGCATCTAATGGAGGAGGGCAATGACAGGGGAAATTGCCTTGATGCGTTATCAATGAAATCCAAGCTGATGGCTCTGGTGATGTGAGTTCTCAGGCTCTATTCATCGAGATGAATAGATTCCTTCCCAGAAAAGAGAGGCTTGCAATGAACTTCCTATCTGTAATCTCCACTATGGAGCTCTGAAATGGAGGCATATGCAATGAGAGCACAATGAGTGGGGGGACAGAGTGATTTCTTTTCTCTGAACTGCTGTGTGGGTTGAGCTGGCATACTTGGAGAGTTTTTTTTTTAATTTTCCTTAGCTTTTTTTTTCTTTATTATTATTCTAAAAGGTTTGTCTGCTCCCCTCTGAAAGAAGAAAAATGTCTAATTGAGTTAATCAGGGAGGTGATAACCTAGGGCCCACAGATAATGGCTTCAGCTCATGGGCCTCTCCTGACTCATTCGCCCAAATCTGTCTCAGCTCTCCAGCACTGAAAGGTCAATGACTTTCCCCATTCTCTTTTAACAGTGTGCAAAGTGTGACGTGAATTCAGCTCTGATGGCTGATTGAATACTGCATAACTGGCTGTCTGAATATGGCTGTATATTGCCTTGAATTTACATACATTTGGGATGGTTTCCTAAAGAAGAGTTGTTAGTCTGAATGTTATCATTTTCTCATACACAGAAATGTCATTCTAGCCAAAGGTGAAACTGGAAATGTATCATATACACAGCACACATTTCTGTTATTGTTCGCAAGAATAAGTATTTACCTAAGCAAACTGTGAAACATACTCACTTGCGTTGCTGATTTTTCTTGACCCAACATATTGCCATGAGACTATTATGGTTGCATTAAGGTTGTGCTTGAGATGCTGTTGCAATTGTACTGGAAATTCCAGCAAGTAATTATAAGTATTATATTTATTAGACGAGACACCTTCTACCTGCCAGTAGGAGTGAAGATATCACCATGGGTGACCATTCACAGCTAATAATCACTATGCATTTTCCATTGCTAGCACGTTTATTTAGTATTGTATTGCATAGGAAGGGGAAATGCAAAATTAAGTTTTAGGGTGCAGAGGATGAACAAACAAAAATGCTAACCACAGTTATCGGATATAATATAAAAATAATATAATTGTTGTAAAGAACCAATAAGGATAACTATAGTGTATGATGGAAAAACACTTGGGAACCCTTAGAAAATCCTCTACGTTGTAATTTCTGTACCCATACTGTAGTAGGTTGGCTAACCACATGAGTAACCATATTTAAATAGGAACGACGTGAATGTGTATGGTTACTTCAAACTCCTTATTTTAAAAATGGGCTTAGCTAAATGTGTTGCATGCCAGAGCGATTAAGTACACACACTATGCCGTCTTAGATGACATATGAGAAGTATGTCATATAGTTTAGGGGAAGAACATTCTTCAATAACGAATAATGCTGGCATGTTAATGTCCAGATATCCTATAAGTCCCTTCAACAACTGTGATGGCTAATAAAATATAACCTGCACACTTCTCAGGTTGCACAAACAATCTCTCATATTCACTCTTAAAAACATGTGTGGGTCATGACCTTGTGCAGCTTCACATGTTGGTGAGGTATCTCCAGGGACCTTTGGCATTGTGAAAACTAGACATGCTTTTGACCTTGATGAAAGGCCAGAGGATGAAGTGCTGATGATTTCTCCACTGGCATAGCCAAACACTGTTTATCTTAACAAATCAAAATGCCTCCAGCTCATTCATATTACAGCTGCCAAGTATTATCTGGACGAAAACAAAATCCTTGATATCTCTCATCATCACCCTCTTTTCTCTCCCATGCCTTTCTCTCCATCTCTCTCTCTTCTCATCTCTCTCCATCTCATCTCTGCAAGACACTATTGGCATATTATTCAAAGCTTAAGCTTACTAGAGGATAATGGGTTTTTTTACATATTTATTCTGGTTATTTTTCAGGCTAGTTTGATACCTCTTTCTCTCCTCCATGTTTTGCTTTGCAGAATACAAATAATAAGAGCCTTGGATGTGTATTATGTTTAATTTTATCAGTGCTCTGTGCATTTTAGTTCCAACCTTTTCAGGTGCATGAACAATTTCCTGTGCATCCTATTTGCTGCAATTACTGCAATTATTTACTGCATACAGTAGAACATAAAGAATGTGGAAGGCCTATCTTTTTGTCGGTTAATGTAGCAGACTGAAGACTGAAATAGCTGTTGTGATATTAAATACTGTAGGTGTGACTTGCACTTGAATAATTCTTGAACGCTCCAATGCTAAGTCGGTCCAAAAAGTAGACCAACAGGGGGCTAATATAGCCTTTGAGAGTGCTTTTGGAGTGCAATAGCAAGTCAATATTTGGCTCGGCAGCGTGGTACACAACAGTGGAAAGGACAAGTGTGCCATGAGGGATGGGAGTCTGAGCTATGTCAGGATTTCCTTTTCAGGGCATGAAAAAAAATGCTCCTCTTCTTGGCCACCCTTAGCACAAGACGATCCATCAATATTCACAGGGCATCGTGAAAGGCAAGTTCAAGCTTAACGAGAGGATCCCACAGATAAATGATCAAATGGAGGGGCACCCGTTGTCCTTGAACCACTTAATGGGGTACTAACTGCTCTGGGTGTCAGGCTGGGTTGTACAAGAGTATCCTGAAACAAACTTTCTTTTTTATGTTTCTTCCTTATTTCTGAATAGAAAGAAAAAGGTGGAGAAAATCAGTTACTCAAGACCCGTTAGGTCCTGTGCAAATTGCAGTTCATTAGCAATTCAGGCACACAGAGTGCATAATCACCTCTCCTGTGCTTTAATGATAGCCTCATAAGGAAACACACACACACACACACACACACACACACACAGAGGCCATGATTTACTGCACACATTCCAGAGCTCGTTCTCGTTCTGGGAACCCCAGAAACCCAACTGAGTTAAGTCTCCGTGTCAGAGAAAATGCCATACTCTGGAGACATGTCCACAATATATGGAGCTTCAAATTAACGTGGCTTCATGGTTGTGTGTCAACATTTTGAAAGATGGATAATGTTTCATTAGTGGGATATTGCCAAGTGCCGAGCAAAAACTAACCAACTGGCTTGCCAGAGCAGAGTTTTTGGAGCCAAGACACATATTAGCATTTATTGAAAACCCGCACTAATGATTGGAGAAAGTCCCAAAAGATGTTGAAGAGATAGGATGAGAGGTGGTGGGGGAAGCACAGAACTTGTTTGCCTGTCACAGATACCACCTCACTTTGTAATGAATATGTGTCAAATCATAACCTTACCTTTTGGCCTGTAGTAGTACAGTAGCACTTAATGTGTATGATACTCTATCATAAAAACCCACGCTAATATATGGGTTTGTAAATCACCCATGTAAATCTACTATTTTTCCCTTTGATTTCAATTGTCATATTTTGTCCTTCCTTTAACAGAAACAACTGAGGAACAGCAAAGTGAAAACTGGTCAAACAGAAGCCATGGCTGAGAGGACACTCGCTTCTCAATGTGGTGAGTCCTGCCCTGTGTACATTTCCCTCATTATAGTCGCTCACTGAGTTCCATACTGAGGATCTGGGTGAGTTTCTTGCTGCGCTTGTCGAGTCCTTCATATTTCATTTACATTCAGTTCCGTTTGCTGACTTATTCAATACCGCCACACAGGTCTAGCTGTATACTTCTCTGCAAGTGAGCACGTAATTGGTACTTTGGATTTGACTAGTGTTGTTGCATCTCAGTCTGCACAGCCATCAGACCACAGTTTATTGTAGCTTTGGTTTGTTTATTTATGTGTAGTTCTGTTTAGGTAAAAAATGATCCATCCCATAAGATGGGTAAAGTTCAGCCTGAGTAGCATTATTGACCTTTTTCAGTGTGCAGCTTTAGAAGCCATAGATTTCAATTTTCAACAGTGCTCCATCACAATCCATCACACCTGAGTGCTAACCCCATCAGACAACACACAATAAGCAGGAAGTAAACATTTGCTGCAGCTTAGTTCGATATAAACTCTCAAACTGCACACAGACATTACTGAGAGATGGTATGAAACACAATGTACAAATTTTGGTGCTCCACTAATTTTTTTTCTTTGGATTACCAGTGTGGATTCACCTCTATGAAGAAGTTCAGTTATACACATGTGTGTACATGCAAACACCCACATGCACACTTACTACAAAGGTCTGCCAGTCACATCCTCTGTGTTACTGTGTGTGCAATAGGTGAAGAGTAGGGAGCGACGGTGTCCAGTTCAAACAGCTATGTATCCATTTAATGATGGGCTTTGGAGTCTTAAGCCTATGAAGCACTTAGTCAAACGTATTGCTCTGTTAAAACCTTTGGCGGACTGGAAGGAGTGGGCAAGTCAGTATGTACATTGTTACTAGCTTTTGAAATGACTTGAGCATAGCATTCCCCACCGTAACTATGCAATTTTATCAAAAATATTAATTATAGGTACCAGAATGGTTTTAATTCCAACAAAGCCCAGTCAACTGTAAGGTTTCCATGCACTGAGGTATTATTTCCGCTAACTCCAACGCTAATCCAGTGGATCCTAATCTATGTTAATGCATACCTCTAACAGACACACACACACACACACACACATATAGACACACACACACACACATCTGAAGTACTGTGCCGGTAATCATTTTTGTTGGTAGGCTTCATGACCAGAGGTCCTTCTTCCTCTGCTCCTCACACATTGTTTAATCACCACAAAATATGCTTGGCTGCTGAATTAGTATTTTTAGGACTTTGCTCATTTGTTTGCTCCCCTCCTACTGTATCTGTAATGAGATGAAATGAAGTCCGGGTGCAATTGTGTTGTTTTCCACTTTTGTCTGTCCTCCAGCATGAATGAAGTTTATCAAAGGTCATTAACATGCACTGCTCTTTTTTTTAAGTCCTCGTGTTTGCAGCCATCCTTCCTTCTTACACTGGACCCTGGCGGCACCGGCCAGGGTGGAATAATAAAAACACTAGCATACATATTTTATAATTCACACAAATCCTGACCTTTGCTGGCCCCTCTTTGTACTACAGATAGATGAGGGAACCAGGATTGTATGGGCGGTTGGGGGACGTTGAACCTTGGGCAGGACTGTCCAACAAGCTGGATTTACCGATAGTAGAACGATGCTTTGGTCATAACGTTTTCAGAGTGCCTACCCCTAAACTGAGCATTTAGAATATTGTTGGTTTACACAGAGTATGTTTAAAACAATGTCTTAATATCACAAAGCTTTTCTCAAGCTCTGTGTACCCTAACTGTGTTCTTATGTTGGAGTTCACGTGTAAGGACTGATAATACTGTACAACAGTGGCCTGATTTGAGTGGATGCATCCACACACAGACACACCGAGGGGTTTAAAATGGAACCCCCCCCCCTTATGAAATTGGAAGGATTCTTAAAGGCTGTGTGATGAGTGTTTTCAGTGATTCAGTGTGATAAGAAAGTGAATAGCTTGGGATAATGGGATCACCTCCTGAAGTTTTTAATCTCTTGTATTTATGCACAAACTCAGCCAAGCATGTGATATATTCTTGAATTTCAATTACGGCTGAATGTTTTTTCCAGGATTTTATTGACATCATGCTTAATGTCTCCATTTGTGAACATATGTTACATGCAGTTTAATAGCTAAATAGCCTAAACACATATTTCAGTTAATTTATGAAATCTTAATTCACTCCACCAAGTTAGATGATTTGTGAGCAAATAAACTTTGTCCATCCTGAAGTGTCAAAACAGTTGCGCTATGGCTGTAGATATCCAAGAGGTTTCATGACTTTGTTGTCCAGGACTATGTACACAGTCATAACTCTACCGTAATATAGAAGTCTCTCTCAAGGAAAGCATCAGAATGATTTAGAGATGCTTTCCTATCTACAGTGTTTCTCTTCAAAATAAAAAAAAAAGATCAAAATGAGGCACATAGCCATTTTCTTGCCGTACGTCCACATACTCCTTTACCATGTCATTTTTATTTACAAACTATGCAAGCTGACCTTTACTGTGCATTGTGTATATATTTTAATATTAAAATAATAATGTAATCAATATATTTTTCTCTAACATAGACTCGCACATTTTCCCCCTTTTTTTACAATAGCACAGGGCCCTATATACTCTATTATTGCTACTGCAGTCAGTCTAAGAAACCCTCCTCCTCTGTTTTCTTAATATTCTCTAAGAATATTGTCCTGGGCTGGAACTTCTTGTATCTCTGTTCATGTCTGATACAGCCAATCTAATCCAGATCAGATCTATTTGACAGATAATCTTAAATCTTACCCGTTTTTCTCTGATTAGCAGCATCGGCTTTCACGTCAGTTCAACAAACCCTCTTGACAAGACCCTGTAGGTATAGCAAGCACAGCTTGTGTGCAAATTCTTGCAGAAGACTGATTTGACAGTTGCATTGTTTTAAATCAGAGCAGAGTGTCTGAGTGATAAGACTTTTCACAAATGCAACAAGCCATCTTGATGTCACCCAGTCTTGATATCATGGCTCTTATTCCTACAAGTTTTTGTCTCTTGCAGCTTCAAAAAAAAATGAAAAGGAAAGAAGCGTCTTCTGAAACTATCTTCTTTGTGCCATTTTTGGTTTGCTGTGAGAAGATACTGTGCTTTTTGCAACACATGCCACGCATTGAAATAAGATCCCTTGATGTAACGCTTTTTTTCCATCTTTCAGCTGTATGCAATAATTAGGCACGGCTTTGCATTGTTCCCTCAGGCTGTGTGAAGGCTTACGTTTCCAATCGATAGTCACCCGTAAGCCTATCTGGGTAGTTGTGTTTCATGGTGATGTCTGGCAATGGATGATCAAAAGGGGTCACTTTCCAAGCTTAACACGATCATAGCGGAGAGCTCCCCGCTCACCCACTCTTATGTCATACGAGGCAGCCTCGACCCTCTTGAATGCCAACATTTGCTCTTGCTTGAAGAAAAGTGATTGAATAGGCACATGCAAAGTTTAAGTGTACTGTATGTTCGCCCTGCTTTTATCACAGTGACCTTTACGCGTTTTGATGTGCTCAAGTAAGTGAAGTAAAGTCTGCTTCTTTCTAGCAAGCAGTGAAGCACTTGGATGAAGCATGTGAAGTGACTTCTATTCAACTCAGTTGACAGTAACTGAACTCCCAGTGCACATTAGAAGGTACACACCTTCTTTCCCTCCAGCCATAGAAATCATGTGCTTAGCAAACGTTAGCAAGGCTTCCTAAGCACGTCTCCAGTGCTTAGCAAATGTTAGCAAGGCTTCCTAAGCGTGCTTTTGCCATGCCTAGCCTCCTGCATTCTCCCAACGACACAGGTGTGTGCATCTGTTAGCATGGTAATGACCACGAAAGCAGAAGAAATGCATGGATGAACCTGCAATAATCCTGCAGCCATGTGCGGCGCGGCCCTTGCCAGCGGCTCCTCCGCATTGTCAGCATGTGGCTTTTAGCTGCTAGGAAAAAATCTCTTTGATGTGCACATGCTCATGCCCAGGCAACGGTAATCCACAGAACCCATGTTACATTTTTATAAGATGATTTACGCTGTCTTTGCAGTTACAAGTGTGTGTGTGTGTGTGTACGTTATAAAGCCAGACTATATAATGTACACAAATGATAGAAGACATTCAATCAGGAAGCCCATGTATTTCTCACTCCCTTTCATCTGCAATATCTGGCTTGACCTCAAACACTGACTTTCCAAAAAAAAAAAAAAAGACTTGGATACACACTAACACACACTTACACTCACACACAAACACAAACAAAGCCCCACACAGGCACACACACACACACACAGACAAACAGTGTGAACACACACACACACACACACAGTGCAAATGAGGAGAGTGGAGGCCTGCACTAGGCAGATAGGGCCCAAGCAGACACAAAGACACTCAGCCGTATCACTGCACTAAAGATTGTGTTGATTTATTACACTGTTGGTATTTAAAATGTTTATGGTTATCAGTTGTATTGCTGTACCTCCCTCAAGCTGCAGGGACAGGGTTGCTCTTTATTTTTGCTCAAACTTCTTTTTGGATTACAGTGTATATCAGTCTGTTATGACCTGCATATTATTTACATAGTAACAGTATTCAGCATTATTCATAATGTGTTCCCAGACAGATATGAGTATGAAATATTATTTACCAAAGTTTGGAAAACAAATCCTCATATCAATTTAAACAAAAAAAAAGTGTGTGTGTGTGTGTGTGAGAGAGAGAGAGAGAGAGAGAGAGAGAGAGAGAGAGAAG
>JAGFZM010001713.1:260346-276814 GCA_017657215.1 Limnothrissa miodon | reverse complement strand
GGCCAGCCGCCTGGGCAAAGATGGAGATTAATGTTTAATTTAGATCCTGTTTATTATTTATTGATGCCATGGTCCATTTTCTGAGTTTGAGTAGAGATCAGGAAATAGTGGGAGTGTGTGTCTGGGATGCAGTGTGTGTGTGTGTGTGTGTGTGTGTGTGTGTGTGTGTGTGTGTGTTTCCCTGTGTGTATGTCAACACCTTCCGAAGGTTAAGATGATTACTGTTTGTGCATCAATATTTGATACGCTATGCATTCATATGGATCCTTCATGAATGCCAACACAATATATAAACATATATACATATAGCTCATGTGTATGACCAGAATTCCATACAGTAGTACACACTGGTATAAGCATGAGTCACCGATTGCAAATGTCATGCATTTTCAGTGGATCACACCACAGCCACTGAAATGTCTGGATACATTATTAAAAGCAGTGGCCTGGGAATAGTGCAGAGGCAAGCAGACTTATGGCAGTGCCTTAACTAGATGATGAAAAAGATAAAGTCAACTAAAGGAATTAAACATTTCAAAGATGAGACTGAATTTTGTAGTGTACTACTAAGATATGGGTGATTGATGATGCGCAAACTGTATGTTGAAGCAATGAGGTCAGTGTGCAAAATGCATGTTCTATAGTTTAGTTTAGCAGTTCCACGCCGTGCATGTTCATTTTCCTGATTTTTAGATTAGAATATCGGTACATTTTTTAAGCCTTTACCCCTCTCACTGGAATATTTACAAGCCTGAACAACATGTTCCATAGATTATAGTGGATTGAATCAAATAAATAACTGAACTCTTGACGCTGTTCAAGGGACAGTCTTGTCCTTTTTTGGAGGTACTGCTTTTGCTCTTGCAAAGGAAAACTGAACAAACAGCACATACAGTATATACGGTATACCACTCAGCATATAGTATATATCTCTGCAGGTTCAACACCACTATTGTGCTCTGTCAAATGAACTCTTAACTTATTTACTCTTGTTTTTTTTGTTTGTTTTGCCCCATTGACTATAGACCATAGCCAATTGGAGCATGAAGGAACAACAAAAAAAAACAAACACAATTTTATGTAACACTGCAATGGTTTGCTTGGTAACAGGCTGATCCATAACTGTTACTTGCAGCACTCAATCTCCAGTCTGGTGTGTACAACCACACCCAGCCATTGGTATTATATGTTCTTTACCAATCTCTCATGCCATAAATAACACTCTAAAAATAGTGTGCATTAGAATATGTATTAAACTATAGTAACAGCACTTAATGCACTGTAACCATTCCAGACAAAGAATCATTGGTCCACTTGGGTGGTTGGCTTCATAAGGGAATATTTTTCCCCAAGCTTGTCCTATTGTATTCTTAATTAGTTAATACACTGCATGCATTTACATAGTACTATATATGGGAAGGGATACAATTGTGTGTAAAAGTAGTTTACTTGAAGGCTTTTTATGTTCTTATGAGTCACTTCTTGTTCCACCATTGTACAAATGATGAAAAGTACTTTGGCTCAATGGCTGAACTAAACTATAAGCAAGATCATTCTTTCCAACACTATTTTCAGCAAGTGGAACAACACAACACAACACAACACATGCCCCCATCAGCAGCACACATGCCTCTGCACAACACGTGTACGCTATCAAAGCTGAGGATTCAGGAGCACACTGCACACTGCACTTGTGTCCTTGCCTCTCTACTTTACAGCGCTCACAAAGTGGATACACTCTTTCATACATCCACCACCCACATATCTGCTCTTCTTGTTTTATAGTGGACACTTGTGTGTGTGTGTGTGTGTGTGTGTGTGTGTGTATGTGTCATGTTTGTGTGTGTGTGTGTGCGTGTGTCTGGGAGCGATTTAGTTAGTCAGTGACTGTGTGTGTGTGTGTGTGTGTGTGTGTGCGCACGCAGGTGATGGCTTGCAGAGGTGGGTGGCAGGGCTATAATAATAGCCAAAGCAGCTCTCAGCAGGGAAGGGGCAAATAGAGCATGTTTATGTTCACTTCGCTTCAGCCTTTAAAGCGCACCGAGCCGCAGATAATCCCAGAGAATATTCCGGTGGCCGCAAGGAGAACGGGACCCTACTGAGAGGGAAGAGATCCAGGCTTGGAGAAGTGACAGCAACCAGCAGGTGTGATTGTGAAAGTGGATGAATTTGTGTACGAGTGGAGGGGAGGGCTGGGGGAAGGAGATGGTGGCGATGGGGTGGGTGGGAGGAGGGCAACTAAATATTTCATGGAATATTTTAGCATGATGTTGTCACTAATGCTCACAACACAAGAAGGGAGAATAAGAGAAAAGGAGGGATAAAGAGGCTAAGACGAGGAGGAGGAGAGCGGGAGAGAGAGAAAAATATGGCCCGCTGTTAGTGTATATAGGCAGATCATATCACATTTTTATCTTTTCTCTGCATGCATGCTGTATTGCACCGTTAGTATTGGTATTCTGTTGTTCTTTTTAGTCATGTTGATCTATCTATCTATCTATCTCTCTATCTATCTATCTATCTATCTATCTATCTATCTATCTATCTATCTATCTCTATCTATCTATCTATCTATCTATCTATCTATGTTTCCATGCTTAAAGCGCCCCAGTTTCCCCATTCCAGCACATCAGAGCACTTCTTCTTCCCCCCAAATAGGTTAAAGAGGAATGCATTACATCCATGTGTTCATACACTCATATAACTCAATAAGAGAACTAAAGAGTGGGGGCACGCGTACTGTTTCAGCGTCTGTCCTTGCAGGCCTGCGGATCATACACACCCGGGGTTTGTTGGCGCTGGCCCTGATAAGAAGCGGGGAGTGCAGCTCCTGAATTAATCATCAGGCTGCATCCCCAACACAATGGCTGGCGCCTGCCCAGGCTGCCTGTCCGCCTCGGGATATGAGACACTAACCGTGGCGGCGGCAGCCGAGCCGGGACGGACGGTGGCATCACCATGGAGAGCGGCAGCCACCCACCGGTCCGCCACCCTGCTCCCACTCGCCAACTTTGCGAGAGCTGAGGGAGGGGGGCAGTGAGCAGGAAATGGGGAATGTGACAGGAGATGAACCCGATAAGGTCCCGTAACAGAAGCAGTGGGAGGAATTATGAGAGCCCTGACCGCCATTCCTCACTTCAGGAGGGAAGATTTAAATCTGTGCATCGCGTGGGGTTTCACAACAGGGTCAGGTGGCTTTTTTCGGGGAGGCGTTTTGTCATCGGGCGGCGCATTCATTTTTTATGAGAGCCGGTCGCTCTGTGGGAAGTAGACCGTTACGCCACTCAGAGTGCAGAACACCGATCCCGGAGCTCCGAGGTGAAATCACACACCTGCTCTCTCAGGGGTTGTACCACAGGTCAACATTCATATACAGACTCACACTAATGTAATACACTTACACAACGTCACAATCAATAGCAGAAGGTGAAGCAGTCAGTGTTTCCAGTCTATAGGTGTGGTATTAAGAGAAGGGGACAATAAAGCATATGCATAAAGTATGAGAAAATATACTTTTATTTTGAAGAGGTGGTCCCCATCTGTAGGTCTAATTGTTGCTGTGCAGAGGGCATAATTCAATTCACAAACGTACATGGTTCTAGTGGCTCTCAATGTTATAACCCATGGAGTAAAAAGGTCATCTCCATGATCCATTAACAGGATTATTTCTTGGAATCCAGTTGCACAGCAGAGTGCTTCCC
The DNA here is from genome assembly GCA_017657215.1 of Limnothrissa miodon. Lineage (NCBI taxonomy): Eukaryota > Metazoa > Chordata > Actinopteri > Clupeiformes > Clupeidae > Limnothrissa > Limnothrissa miodon. The sequence goes on along the minus strand of JAGFZM010001713.1, from coordinate 273,113 downwards.
AGAAGTAGTGAATGGACTCTGTATTCAGCCATTTTTGATGCCTGCTCTCAGCTTTCAGCTGGCATTCACGCCATGGCATTCACATGACTATGCCCCTATATCAGATTTGCAGTCACATTAAGAGACCTTAGAATGTGGCGATTCAGCTCCCTTAAGCTGGCCCCACACTACACGATTTTATAATCTTATAAGATTTTTAAAATTGGGAATACACCACACACTACAAGAGAATCTTAGCGGATTTTTTTCCTTCCCCCTATCGTATAAGATTCGAACGTCCAAGGGAACGCCGCACACTACAAGAACATTCGGCCAGACTTATAATTTGCGCTCAATTTTTATAATAGCTGATTAGGTTTGTGTTGACGGAAGCAAAACTATTTAGGCTACTGCCCAAGACCCTGCTGGTTTGTTTTAACTAGCGATCAGAGAAGATGTCAACGCCAGTGCCTGAGAAAATACTCGCTTTCTGTGTTTGTAACATATAAAACGTTTGTGGCGTATGCTACTCTGTGCAGAAGAGCTGGCAAAAAGACTCCCATTCTGAAAAAAGTTAATTCATTTTAGCTGGCCTGCTGTCAATGTGTTCTTATTTTACCTGCATGATAGGCTAAACGTTCCGTTATATCTCCTATCTGACGGGTGTTTATCTGAGCATCTTCATTCACAACATTAAAGGGATAGTTCGGTTTTTAACACATTGAGCCCCTTTCACAGGTTGTCTAAAATGCAATAAAGTGGTTGACATCGAAATTTTGACGATTGTTTCTGTTTCGGCTATTTGGGAAATGTAGAATCGCCTCTGCCTGCCTTCAAAATGGCTAGCAATGGGCATGTGGTGTTTCTATCCTTAAAACACTGGTTTTAAAAAAGTGCTACTCACCAAGTGGTTAGTGGTGCTTGATGATGTTCCAAAACATGTATCGTAGCGAAATAAAGCTTCCGTCATGTTTTATTTGGCACTTTGTTTATATGAAGGAGCAAATAGATCCCTATGTGACTTACAAAATGGCAAATGAAACATGACAGAAACTGTATTATGCTACAATACTTGGGTTAGAACATCAGCAAACGCCACTAATCACTCCATGTGTAGCACTTTTTTAAAACCAGTTTTTAAAGGATAGAAACCACAAATGCCCATTGCTTTCCATTTTAAAGACAAGCAGAGGCGATTCTATATTTCCCAAATAGCCGTCTAGAAGTTGCTCCAATCAAGGAACAAAACACCAAGATTAGAAAGGCTGTAACTGGAACTGCTCTGATTAACGTTAACTAGTTTACCGTGAAGTGTTTCCCATAAAATGACTGACGTTGGCCCATCATAATTTAATGTTACCATACCATAGCCTAAACATGTGCACTCACACAGCGGTCATTTAAATAAAACCTTATATTTTAATCAGTTGTAACAATAAAACCTGCGCTTACCTATTCTGTGAACTCCAAATCTCAGCAAATGCACTGACGTTGGTATCGTTGGCTAACACTAATCTATTAGCAGCAGTGAATGTGGACAAGGCTATGGATAATTTCAAAAATCCATTGTACGTCTAATCCTCAGAAATTACAAGTCGCATGCTTTCAGTTTTTTTCTTTTTCATTTCTTTTCTGACCACAACAGTGGGTTTAGTTTAAAGGGTTTACCGGGTTTAGTTGATAAGTATTGCTACTGATGACTTGAATTATGACAACGAGAATGTTTGCTCAGATATGCTCAAGCAGCGCTAACAACATTTTTGAGCACAAACAATCGTGAGAAGTAAAATGATTGGACCAACAGATTTCCTAGTATGGCATTTATTTTTATGACAGTCTGAATGTGAGAAGAAAACCAAACAAATGAAGTAATTGCAATTATTTTTTTTTAATCCAGGGTCAAACTAACCTGCCGTATTAAATGTACTTAAGAAAAGGAGGAGAAAAAGGTGAAGTGTCTGAAAGTCAGCTATGAAACGTGAATATAACTTCTTTCACTCGCAATCGGAGTTCTACGACCAGCCTGAAATATCAAACAAGTTTGATACTCCCGATTTCACGATGGGGGACTTTTGGAACGGCTATGATTCTATCTTAGAACACTCAGTGAGTCGGGCCCGATTGGCTCCGACTCTCTGCCCCGACTAAGCTACCATGGCAACGGCACCCCTGACTCTCGATCGGGACCAAAATCGTTGCGATTCTCTTGTAGTGTGTGATGGCCTTAAGTTACAGTTGAACATTTTCTTGCTCTTTTGTCCCAGTTCTGTAGATAGCTAATATCACATCTAGTATTGGAAATTAACCGGGCCCGAAAGCAGTAGGGCTCAATAGCTCATCAGGGGCCCTGCATTGGCCAGGTCACCTACAACACCATGTGTGTATGTGTGTGTGTGCGGGGGTGTGTTTGAGTTTCCACACGCAAGGTGGATTAAGTGGGTGGTTTCTTAGAGGTGTGTGTGTGTGTGTGTGTGTGTGTGTACATGTATGTGTGTGTGTGTGTGTAGTGTGTGTAGGGGGAGGGAGCTTTGACGTGACCACATAACTGGAGGTTATTGTGACCTGGAGCAGTTTGATCTGCGGGGGGGTTGGCTGGTGGCTCTGGGGCGAGGCAGTAAATCTGTCGCTAGTGTCTGGGGAGCAGAGCAGCTTGAGGGATGGAGGAGGGAGGACAGAGGCTGATCAAATAAGGAAAAAAACTCCTACAGGGGTCATTAGCTGCTGGATGAAATCAGGCCGCAGCCAGGGCAGCAATGACCCGCTGATACACTGACCCATGTAATTAGCAGTTGGATTAGGACCTGCAGGTATTTAAAAAAAAGGTTTTAAATAACTAAGTGATGTATAATTAAATCAAAATCCTGTATAATTTTGCTCATAATAAATAGATACCTTTTAGATGACATTATCACACTCTGTGTCCAATTGTTTGTTAAAATCTGCGCCTGAAAATAGTTTGCCTGTTATTTCTCAATCAAATCCCAAGCCTGCGTATTGTGCTCTGTGGAGACATTTATAGCTCACTCTCCTGCTCCCATGGGAGATGCTGACATTTCTCACTGTCAGACCCAGTGCAAATCATCTTGAATAGCATCTTCCACCCCGGGCTACTTTTGTCTGCCAAAGATCAAAGATTTAATGTGGAGACAGTAGAGAGGGTGGCGTTAGTCATGCACGACTCAACAGCAGCTTGTTGAATGCACTTGTTTTAAGTGGCTGTCTCTGAGTGATGCCAGTCAGAGAAGGTTTGATTGCTTCACAGGTCAGACTTTTACAAGTGATTTTGGTATGATGGTATGATGATTGGATGGGATGGGAACAGGTACACACTTATTAACAATGAGCAATGTTGATCTTGACATTGCTCATGACATTGTTAGGATGTCACCAAAGATAATTTATCAGCTGTGTGTTATATAGTTGATCAAAATCTTAATCACAATCAGGCTTTATGGCATAGACACAAGAAATACAGTGATAAACAAAACAGATAGTATAGACTCATAAAAAACATCCTGTGATAAACATATCATCTGATGCTCTCCATTAGCTCTTTGTGGTTGTCTTATATGTGGTTGTCTTTTGTAATTAAGTTAAGTACACTTGAAAGTGTGTCCAGATAAAGAACACAGGCCAATAAATAAATAAATAAATAAAAAAGATGAAATGAAAAAAATAAGACTAGGGGGCTCTTTTTATCAGTGGATTCAGTCACAGTAAAGACGCAGAAAATATGTGTATATATCACGCCAAAATCCAGATGCCCTGAGACTAATGCAACTTTATGAGATTTCATGCAGGGAGCCAAAAATACTCAGCAATAGCTGTAAGCAACTCTGTCTCATTATACTGAATATTTTATATTTCTTCCGTATTGTCCATAAAGGGGAGAATAATGTCAGAGGAGACACATAAACTTCCAGAGCTATAGGCTATGTTTTGGTTTTGATTGGTTATGGAACTACAATTGAGAGATCAAAATTCAATCTTATTTTTGAATGAAAAAAAAATGCAGTAAAAAATGCGTAAAAAATTGTTACGTTAAAGGCCAGAATAGAGGAGCAATGTAAGAACATGGAAAACTTTATCAACAAAAGGAGTTTCATACAAGTTCTGAGTTTTGTAACTCACTTACAAAAGGAGTTTCATACAAGGACTGAGTTTTGTAAAAATGCTCCTTGTCTACTCACAAACTAAGAGCCAAGGGTATATAAAGTGATCTGATGGCCAGCACTTTGACATATCTGTAAGACACATCTTTGTATTTCAAGTTCTGAGTCTGAGTCCAAATTTTGGGTTAAGGTTATTATAGGCTTGTGCAGCAGTTTCATGGTTTGTCCAGTGTTTCTTAAGTCCGCTTTAAAAAAGAACACAGTCCAATGGCTTAATCCGAGCATGACAAATCCGTATTAAGACACTTTCACTGAATCCTATTTCATCCCTATAATGTTGAAATAACAATCTTCTGTCTTCCTTCCTTTTTGAGGGGAGGAGGAAGAGGTGGTGGAGTATGGGCTGAAAAACATAGCTTTTTGCCGGGCCTCTCAGAGAATGGCCCATGCCTTAATAATACTCAGACCTATGAGTGCAACACTGCATGATCAGCTGCTGATTCCTCCCACTGAAATATGAACAATATCTCACAGCTGAGGGCGTCCTGGGAAGGGTCGGGCCTTAGCGTAAACACAAACAAATCTGGCATTTGGAAAATAGGCTGCGAATGAGGCACAGAGCATGCCCATGTGTGCATGGGCCTGTGAGGAAATTGTCCATTTTTCAGTCCAGATAAGGTCAGCATGCAACTTCTCTTCGCAAGCCGTGCTAATTGAACGCAACGCGGAAGATGCGTGCCAACTGTGCCTAAAAAGAAGAAGCAGAGGGCAGGCGAGGGAAAGAAGTGGCGGGAGGGGGGGGGGGAATAATAATGTGAATTGCTTGCATCCAATTGTCTCACTTACAGTGCGGCTAATGGATATCTGTTAGGGGCTGAGACCAAGAGGCGCTGATGGACTGACTTCCCAGCTGCTGGTCTCTGTGCAGCATAACAAGCCTCCTCAGCACGCAATTGCAAGCCCTGAGACTTCAGGGCGAAAGATAGCAAATAAAAAAAAAAGAAAAGAAAAGGGGAAAAAAAAGATGCAGGGGGAAACATAACGAATTTGTGATATTTAGAGAGTGTTTAGCGGGTGATGTCAGGGGTTAGTTAATCACGTTATTTGGGTCTAAGCTTGCCCTGAAGGAATGCAACGCACTAATGAAGTATTTAAAGCAGAATGACTCCAGTTGTGTTGTTTCTCCCGCGTTTGGGAGCTTTTGGCTCCAGTGGCTAAGCCACGGCATTACTTCTGGTGTATGGCCTACGAGCAGAAGACGGCATGCTTGAGCGCCTATTCTAATTAAATCAGTTCCTGGGTCAGGAAGTGCCTGAGCATTTTAACTGATTATCGGAGGCCTTATTAAAAACATGATATTGTTTTCAGTAGTCACAGGGTGAAAAAAAGAAGCCAAAAGGCTGTAAATGTGGTGCTTCTGACAGCTGTTTTCTTGATAGCAGGCACACTTACCATGCATGAGTGGTCAATGTCATTTTCTGTATGTGCGCAATGGTGGGCAATACGTCACACCACTGCATTTATCATTTCAGGGAACAGAGTCATTTCATTAGGGGTATCTGCAGCCCACACATTGCAGTAATAGAACTAGAGAACTCATTTAGCAGTAACCTTGCTTTTGACATCTCTATTGCTCGATTGGATAACTTCATACTGTACATGTACGTATTTGTGACTATTCCTATGGTGCTTTTCACACTAAGTGGATTAATGCTATCTATACAGTCCCCACAGCACAGTACGGTTACCGTTCACTGTGAAACTCCAGATACTCACTCATAGAACTATTAATCCAGTACATGTCCATAATGTTGTTGTTTTTTTTTGTGTTTTTTTGGTCATGGTTGTCATGTTTTTTTTTTTTTTGTGGTTGTTATGATTGTTGATTTATATTTCTTCTTTCTCCATACACATTGAGAGAGAGAGAGAGAGAGAGAGAGAGGGGTGAGAGAGAGAATGAGACTTTCCCTTTACTATGTCAGGCATTTCACTAGTGTGCTACTTGGTGTGATATTGAAAAGGCCAGTAGCACATGGCTGTGCGTTTACCTTACTCATGCTGAGCATCAGCACTTTGGTGTCTGCCCATGAAGCTGCAAAGTAAAATGGGATATGACTCATCTTTTATGAGCCCCATCCATTTCTATGGCGACAGTCGTCCGCCCATCAACAAGCCCCGGGATTGCCACACCGGGGCGGGTCGGAGCAAAATTGGACTGGGAGGCGCGGATGGAAGCCGATAAGACAAACACTGTCAGTGCATTAACCCGACCCACACATCACACCACAACGATTAGCTGTCGTCGCCGCTATTGCTGATAAGGGAGCATCTGACTGCATGGATGCTTTGAGTGTCAACACTAATCAAACATCAAACACCCCCCCCCACACACACACACACACACTCAAACACTCACATACTCACATACATGCATTCATATAAGTTATAAAAGCACAAATATAGTTCACCTAAATATTCTTAAATCGCTTTTTTCCAAGTTTCTTGTTGTCGACATCTTTTCATTAAACTATATACTGTAGGTTACATGTTCAGTAGGACAGTATGCACTCTATTTATACTCAAAAGATTGTCTCTAGCAGCTATAAACATGGTGACCATGAATAAGTCCGTGGTATGTAGTTGGTGGAGCATAATGCCCCATTAAACTTATTTATCCTCAATCCCACTCAGCATAATATAGATAACCACGGAGCAGAAACTGCCTCTCGCTGGAGTCAGATAGGATTCAGCAGGCCAAGACTCCGCAAGGACGGTAATGAAACATTCCGCTGTTCACCAGAAGTTGTAAGAGCATATGCTTTACGACCACCCCCAACACCACATCCACCCTGCCAACACACACACACACACATACACACAGACACCACCATGCATGAAACACATAGACTGGGCCACTCCCCTACAGAATGACCAATCCTCCACTGCTTTGATGAGATATGGAAGACACACCAAGGTACTGTGGCTCACCAATACATTTATTATTAAGGGCTGCAGTCATCAAGCATGAAAAGCAATAATGAGTATATTTATGGTGGCATGCTCACATTTACAGGATGTATAAATCAACACAGCAAATGAAAATGGAATAAACAAGTAAGCATCTCTGTGCCATCAAATTAACTATTTAATGTATTTCCATTTTTCTAAGCACACACTGTGCGCAGGAACATGGAGATGCGTGGATAGTTCCATAATTGCAAGCATGTGCAGTTCATAGTGCAACAATACACTTTCATAACCCACCACCATCAGGCATACTGTACAGTACGTTAGAATATTAGATTGGATTACTTAGACAGTGTCTTTTTTTTTTTTTGTTTCTTCAAAAGTATAACTCTCTAACTTTAAATCAGCCCCTGGGTCAGGAAGTGCCTGAGCATTTTAACAGATTATCGGAGGCCTTATTAAAAACATGATATTGTTTTCAGTAGTCACAGGGTGAAAAAAGAAGCCAAAAGGCTGTAAATGTGGTGCTTCTGACAGCTGTTTTCTTGATAGCAGGCACACTTACCATGCATGAGTGGTCAATGTCATTTTCTGTATGTGTGCAATGGATCCCTATAACTTGAAATTTCACTGTAAATTGAAATGCTTTTTTTCCAAACTGACATTTTGTGAACTATCAGTTGGTTCAGGGTCAGTCTTCCCTAGAGCCACTTAAGGTTTAGTTCTTTGCTCAAGGGCACAATGCTATTCAAACTGGCAGTTTTCAGGGTACTAATGACTAATGTTACCACTGACCTAAGTGCATAGTACATGACGTATGTAGCGGCAGAAGCTACTGTTGGAGACCACTTGTTGTATTCCTCTGCAAGGTCTGCAAGGGACTGGAAAACAAATAAGAAAGCATTTCGGTCAAACGCAGACTTGCTTAGCCTAGCTCTTCAAACAGAACAAACAAACACAGAGCCTGTACACACACACACACATACACACATACACACACACACACACACACACACACACACACACACACACACAAAGAGACTGCCTGCACATACAAACACACACCCAGACAAACACACACACACACAACCGAGAACTAGCACTGCGCTGTCCAAACATGCACAGGGCCCTTGTGTGATATTAGCATCCAGGGCATGTGCAGGCCTGCGGAGGGTCTCAGACTGGGGAAGCAGAGGGCAGCTATATGAGGATATGAAAGCTCTGGGGCTCATATGAACATCAGAGGTCATGCCACTGCCTCATCTAAATGAAAATATAAAACAAATGAGAAATATCTATGCAACGATGGCAAAAAAAATATTCATAATTCGTAGCAATCTTTGCAACATCTGAGATTGGTGAATTGGTGAACATTGTTGGTGAATATTAGTTTTACACACTCTTTGTGAAACAAATGACACCCACAAAATAAGAGATCTTCGCCATCTTAGTAAAAGGTTAAGGAGTTTGATAGACTGCTAGGTAAGTAACAGGTGTGAAAGTCAAGGTTATCATACATACATTTAATATCTCCATTCATTACATTTTATTTCCATCCTAGCTTTAGAGAAAAGCACATTCTGTCTCCCCTTTTTCTCTTGAAACAGAAAGACTGATATGTCTTAAAGATGCAGGACAACCCTTCTCTTGTTCGGCGTGAGTCCACTGTCGTGATTAATTGCCTTGTCAATCTCCACAAGTCAACTGCCGTTAGCCAGGCCTCTTCACTTTAAAAAGTGTCACTCGAACGGTAGCTGAGTCCAACCCGCCGCCGCCGCCACCACCACCACCCCCACCATCACGCATCCATAGTTCAATAACTTGTTAGTGTCATGGTGGGGTCTGAAAGCACACACACACACAGAAAGAGAGAGGGTGAGAAAAGACAGAAAAAAAAGATAGAGAGAGAGAGAGAGGGCGAAAAGGAAATGTCTCTCCTCTGCCATGCTGGATATTTTCTCCCTGTGGTACCCTTATCTTTCAGCCTGTCTCCTCTCAGCCTGTTTTAATTAGATTGAAAAGTTCCGGAAGGCTCCTGGGGTAGCTGAAGTCTTGGCCAATGCAATGTGTTCCGGCACTGAAATGGCATTGTGGTTCGTAAACAGAGCCTGCCAAATGCTTATTTTTTCACCCGTTGAAAGCTGAACAAAAAAAAAAATCTGAACTACACACATAACTTGGCAAACAGGGAATAACGTGCTTGTCGGAAAGATGATTAATTTACCCAAAAGGACACAGTGGCAGTGCAGCTCAAAGCAGCATGAACCTCAAGACAGCAAGGGAAACATTTCCTTTTTTTCCAATCTGCAAGCAAATGAGTTGGCACAAGACATCATAGGCTACAGGAAACTATCCTAAGGTTGTATGGTTCATTCAGAGACGTACACCTCCCTTTTCCCCATTATTTTAGTGAATAGCAGGCATGACGGAGTACCTTTGATGATTACTGTACCTGGCTTGATGATTACTGTAAATGTGGCTCAGACTTTTCTGTGGTTGAGAGGCTAGTGGCTTTGCTATTTGTTTCCATTAACACTAATTTGCTGCTAATGCAAGCAGTTGAAGAAATTGTTGGGAGATTTGCTGTTTGATTAAAAGGCCAGTTCATTTGTTACTGCTCCAGACACTGAAAAGTCATCCGTAAGAACTCACAACGTTCACAGTTTTGTAATTTATCCTGTATCATCCTGTATCAACCCTTGTCATCATTAACATGCACCTGAAACAATAAACTCTTGTGATTAACCAACCTTACATATTCATGTAACATGAATAGGCACTCACTAGGCTATGATCTCCCTACAGCACCCTACAGTAAAACACCTGACGGTGTTGCTAGGAGAATGTGATGGGCAGGGCGGGTAAAAGAGGCTTAGGCCGTTTTGATATGCGCCGGGGCCTGCTGTGTTGATTAGCATGCACAGCCACTGTAGTGTGTACTGAGCAGAGTTACACACCCCAGGGCATTACCTTTCAAAAAGAAGTGTGGCCATTAACAAAGGGCCCATCTGGCACGGTACAGAAATCCGAACAGCAAAAATAGGAGTTTAACATAGGCCTGTAGATGGACTTGATGGAGAGACGAGTTGTCTGATGAGGGGTAAAGGTTGCATCTGAAAGTCATCCTAATGAGAGAGAAACTAATTTAATAATGTGTCAACCCACAATGTAATTTTTGCTGGCATAATTCAGATCGATCATTTTGATGACCTGTTTCGTTGAAAAGTTTTACAAGGTTTTACAAGGTTAAGTAAGCAGTGAATAACCACTAAGCAAGTTATGCTTCTATTCAAGCTCCATTTTTATAAATCAAAGTTTGTTTTGTTTTCTCTGCATTCAATTAAAGGCGGCATTCATTTTCATGAGTTTGTGCTCAAGGTTTTTTTTGTCTTGCTCTCAATCACAGTGACAATTTAGCTCGTTGTGTCACCATTGCAAGTCTGGTTGCAATGGGTAATTCACTGTCACCTGGGTAGAGGCCACATTCTTCACTACGCCATAGGACAGGTTGTCACCACATTATGACATCCGCAGGTAAACAGACACCTGAGCCATCCTGGAGCCATCCTGTCAGGCTGATGTGAGTAAATCGCCTCCTTTCAGTCTAACACAGACTGTGACGTTTGTCTGTTGGCTTCCAAAGCAAAAATCCACTGGAGAAGTGTCACCCATATTGGCTGGTATTGAATATTTGATTCGACTCACTTACGAATTCGGGAGTGAGGGTTGCTTCATAGGCTTTGTTTTTTCTTCACACATAAACCAATAACTGTCTAGTGTGTTTATCAGTCAAGACTGCTGGGAGCATATTCAGAGTGTTTGCCTCCTCGGATCCACTTTCTGCTCTTGGCTCTTGTTTTTCAGTCAGGGGGGATTTTATTTTTATAAGGCCACTAATGATAATAAAATAAAACAAATTATTGAAAGCTCTTCCATTTGGAATTTCATGGTCTAATAGTTTGTTGCTTCAAAACACCAGACAATGATCTAACAATTAATTAGGGTGCAGACGACAAAACTCGAGCTAGATTATTTGTCCTTTTTAAAATGCACTTTTATTTCTGCAAATTAAAGTGAAGATGTACTTGTACTGAACAGCTTATTCTCCAGACTGATTTTTGAAAAAGTCCTTCACACGAATTCCCCATAGGCCATAAAACCTTGAACCTTTTAATGGCCACAAGCCAATATTTCTCTAATTGAGATGCAATATCAGTTAAACAAAGGGTGATTGCTTTAGCTCCTTCGGCAGCACCTGGGTCTATAAATCGCTGATGCTCCGTGGAGGCACAGAAAAGTGTCGCCAACATCGCGGGAACACACCTTTTCATGTGCGGGGCAAAGCATCACATTCAATCTGCTGTGTGAATGGCTTTATTATTTCCTGCTGCAATTACTCTCCGCTTACTGCAATAAAAAACCCAGGATGCCAGCAAGATAAGTAGCAGAGTGCGCAGGGAAAATTTCAATATGTGGGCTCTCAGCACAGAATGGAGATTGAGGGAGATTCGGGCCTCTTTAATGTACAACTTCATGATTCATTTCTTGATTATGTACCTGGGGCCTTTTTTTCCTGGAAAAGCCGCTGACAGGCAAAGACATGGGTGGCAGAGGAAGGGCTTTAAAGAAAGCTGGTGACAAAGCAATTTTTTATTTTATTTATCTTACCTCTACACACACACACATACACACTGCTCCTGCTCATTCATTGGGGGCAATTCATTACCTGGCTGCCAGGTCAGCCGTACACCACAGAGATATGTGGAGGGAATGAGTAGTGATGTGCCGGAGACGCTCTCTTCCCATCTAGTCCCATTCATCCACAAGAGAAATGACTCCCAGCCACACGCACATGGGAAGGCTGTCAGAAGCGAAGAAGAACAGCCAAAACACATTCCCATTTTTTGCCCTTTTTTCATCTTTTAAATGAAGTTACATAACCCTCTTATCAACTTAGTGTGTGTGAGGGTGTGTGTGTGTGTATGTCTTCTTCAATATTTAGACCAGACATATCACTAAAGCTTGCAAGTCTTATAGTATTAGGACTAGCTTTAATTTTTAGAGAAAGAGTGCTGTTGCTCTCTAATTGTCGGTGAGAATGTATTTAAAACAGCCCATTAATCTAGGAGCATTTGAGAATAAAGGGAAGAGTTGATCAAGCTAACTATAATCATACATATTGCTCAGGTTTCATGTAGAAATGAAGTTACATTCAGACAAACTGAGACTTTTCTCTGTGTCACTATTCTCTATAACCTGTGTTGAATAATGCTTATTGATCAAGGTGTCACCATTCACAGACAGATGCAGTAAGTTATTTAGCCCCGACACAGAGACATGCAAGCATCTGGTGAGAAAGCCACTGGACAGTGTTAGAGAACAGTAGACTTCTGTTGTGATTTCTGCCACTGTACCATGTTCACTCGCCATAGTATTCTCGGCGAGGCCTGCCGCCATCTTGAGGCTCGTCTCTTTGTGCAGAGGACAGATGAAAGAGAATGGAGATGATGTGGCTGTTTGTTCTGACGTGTCTCAGGCACACCAGCAAGACTTGAGACAGCACTGCCGCGAGAGCTCTTGGGCAGAAGAACCGCACTGATGCTCTGTGCATTGTTTCAGATGGCTGAGAAACAACAGCAGTGGAGTTGAGATGGCCTTTTCTTTATATTTATATATATATATATATATATATATATATATATATATATA
>JAGFZM010001713.1:245546-260246 GCA_017657215.1 Limnothrissa miodon | reverse complement strand
ACATATGTGTGTGTGTGTGTGTGTGTGTGTGTACCATTAACAGTGGCACAAATTCTACCATCACATGCAGCTATCACATTTATTTACATTTTAAATGTGAAGTTAGCAGCCTTTTTGTTTGTGTCTTTCTTTGCTGACATGTTAAATTGGTTCATTTTCTGCTTCCTCCAACCCCACGCTATAGTTCTAAGTCTTGCCAGACTGTATTAGCTTAATTTAACACATGCGATGACATAGATCAAGGCCTGAAAGAAGCCTTTTAGCAATTAGCTTTCTCGAAATGTTCAACCTTTGCATGCAAATAAAGCTGTGTGGCTGGCTGCTGAGTACTGAGTACATCAATCTGATATTTGATTTTTTGGGCAGATAAACCACTTAGGGATTCATTTGAGATCTTCAGAGCCCTGCGGGTTGGAGTCATGCTTCGTTTAAGCATGTCGAAAAACAAAATCTGTCTGAATGAAATCCCACAGCCTCAATGGTGGCGTTCCTCCCCTAAGACTTGGCATACAAGGGCGGAGTAATGTGGGGAGCCATCAAGGATGTAGAGGGATAGAATAACCGATTAAACAAAATGGAATTACATTACATTTAATTCCAATTGCATTCATACAGTGGCACTCATAATAGAATTGTCTCGTGTCACTTTACAGACATTAACAAGGAGCCCCCAAAAGCAATGGAATGAGGAAAAGCTCCACATCTCAAGAGACAAACAAGGGAAGGGACAGAAAAAAAAAATCATGTTCGTCATTTAAAAAATACACTTGGACAGCAGCAGTGATCCTGTAATTATCATTATTTTATTCTTTCTATGTGCAAAATAAGCTTCTGAATAACATCTCATCGCCAACTTCCGAGTTAAGGTACTTATACATCTGTAGGACACTTGAACACTTTTACAGAGTTCCTCCGGAGTCCGTTTGCCCCATTTTTACCAGCGGGACTGCTCACAGACAGGGTCAGTTCTTTATTGAGCAGAGACTGTATTTATCTGATATAAAGACTTAGACATACAAAAAGACCCTGTGGACTTCGAACTCTTCTGCCAAGTAAAGTGATAATATCACAATGGTTTTTTTATCAGGTTCACTTATAGTTCACCCATTACTAGCTGTCTGGTTACATCTCTGTAAGGAACATTGTAAGAGGGGAACTAATTCCAAGATGGAGAACCAGGCAACAAAAAAGACATAGTGGCCATTCAGAGAGCCTTTTTTTGTCAACAGACAAATTATTCCCCCTAACATCAGTTGTCCTCTGTGCTGTCAGCAAGACATGGCAGCAGACACAACACAGCCTGAGTTAAAATGGTGCAGTGCCTAGCGGGACGAGTGTGCTTTACTTTCCACAAAAGCAGCCGCTACAAAGGAGAGGACACACATCTTTGGGCTACGGAGAGGGGGAGTGAGGATTTAAAAAAACGCATGAGTCAGAGAAACAGAGAGAGAGAGAGAGAGAGAGAAAGACGATGGTCTGTCTGAAGTCCGGTTTGATCTCGTCTGCAGCACTAAAGGGTGATGTGCAGGAACACGCTACCTCTGAAGGATGTGCCATCACCATTCCTCTTGACATTTTCTCTCAAGTGACTCATCACGCCACTCATGATCGTTTCGCTTTTAGAGCATTTCCATTAAATTTGTGTTTTTGCCCCCTTTCTATCTGCGCTTGTCTGTGCCCCCCACACCTCGCAGTCTGCCTCTCCTTGTTGTCCGTCTCCATCATCCTCTCACTCTCTATTCTCTCTTTCAAATAAGAATAGTGACTTTTTATAGAAAGCAGTTCCAGTAAACAGGAAGAAAATTGACTTCGAAAAAAGGGCTGTCATCTTTGTTTGATTTTTATCAAGTGATAGTACTCCCTCTAGTCGTTTGTGTGTACTCATCTCTCAGCTCGCCCATAAATTGAATTCACCAGGTCTTTTTTTTTCTATCCTCAAGATGATTTATTTCTTTATTGTTTTTCGTCTTTATGTAGCTGTAATGGAATCTATTTGTTTTGTGAATTTCTCAGTGATATGTTTACGCTTTGTTAAAGGATGGCTGCAGACGCAGAAGAGATTAAAATAAGACAAACTCCGTCATGCCACATTTGTATTTCAGCATGTTGTCATGTTGTCATTCGAGAACAGACATCACTTCCTTTACAAACTGCCAAAGTCTATTTTTAACGGTGATGCACTGTTTTTCTTGACTGTGTAAGATGATTTTCAGGGAGCAGTCAGTGGGTCAAACATTCACAGATATGCATTTGCAAACAGTTTTATTATTATTTTTATTGTTGTTGTTGTTGATGATGTTGTTAGTACTACTACTACTACTACTACAGAACCAAGGTGTTTTCCTGTTTAGGCCTCTAATTATTGGACTCAGAAGTAAATCAGATCTACTGTACTTTTGTGGCCCATTAGGTGTAGATCTTTTTCAAACTAAGGATCTGTGTTCTGCATAGTTGCCCACTTGAGCTGAGCCTACTGTAGCAGTGGCTTGCAGGGAACTGACAGGAATTCTCCAAGCATGGAGGAATTGTATAACTTTTCGGTGTTAACACATTTCAGCATAATCCCTTTCTTTTTTTTCCCTGTTCTTTGAATCATAATTACCCATGTAGCCAAGCTTACACAAACTGCAACGAAACGTTCAGCACTGGTGATTTTTCAACAATATCATAGCCCTAATCCTCTCAGGATGCACTTAGGCCAGTGCTCTGAAGCCATACTCCAGATGCTGGAAAACCCCAAACAGAAAACTGAACACACACACACATACACACACACACTCTAGAACATGCACAGTACATCAAGAGTCAGCCCAGTTTAAAAGATCTGAGGGAGAACGCGCTTGTCCTTGTGGGAAGTTTTTGATTTTGCAGGTCAGATCAGGTGATGCCATTTTTATCTGTCATCTACGGTAATCCCTTTTCACGTTTGATGGATACATTGTTGTGGCCAGAGGGGAGAGAGGCTGTGTGAGAAACTATTATTTTATGAAGTGAAAAAGAAATTCTGCTTTGGTAAATGGGTTTGGGACAAGGGAAAGACAGAGTGTGGTTTTCTCAAAGTCACTTTATAGACGATGATTCGATTACTGAAAACTAGTTTAGCTAAATGTCAGAGACACATTTACAAATACAATCTGAGAGAAGGCAGTTGGAATATTTTATATTGATATGGCCCCATTTCATGGACATTTTTGTTTTTGAAAATTGTCTGCCACATACTTTCATATACAGTACTGTAGCAAACAGCCTTTTGTCAATAATACGAAAAAAAAACTAAATTATTAGCGGAATCTGTTCTACTTTGAGGCATAAGGAATTCAGTGCTGCTCCTCCACAAGTGCAGCTGAAGAAATCACAAAATACTCGCTCAAGGATATCAAAGCTGCCACATGTGTATGGATAAAAACAGAGATAGAATGTATTTTATTTTTGAATGAACATTGGTGTACTTCACCTTTGACCGGATGTGATGATTAGCTCTGGGAATTGTACACATGCTGGTGCTCTAGAATGCACCATTGTGAATAGATCCAGTCTAAAGTTGTAGAGGGGTGATGTAAGTCCAGTTCCACGTAAAGAAACTTTACCAAAAGAGTCTTTCTCAGAGTTTATACATTTGTGTAGATGCATGACCCATAATTTTAGTCTTGACTTGTCAGGATTTCATTCCATTTTCGCGCGTGTGTGTGTGTGTGTGTGTGTGTGTGGTGCATGTCTGAAATCAGATATAACGTTGTATTCTGTAGATTGTTTTGGTAACTATTTTTTGGTGAAACATTGTTTTACATGTAGTCTAATAGAAGTCTCCAGTGGTTGAGACCAACTACTCCACAAAATGGGTGTGGTCAGTTAAGCAGGGTGACACTTTGTTTTCCTGACCTCGGAGACGTTCTGCTGCAATCGCACGTAAGAACTTTGTGGCACATTGGGTCAGTACAGGTCTACCCAGAGTAAGTTGAGAGTAAGGTTGTTAGCCTCTTCCCCAGTGTATCACCATGACAGGCCACATCAGTTTCCCACGACCAGACAGGGGTCGACACACACCTATGAGACCTGTCCGAGACTGGAGAAAGTCAAGAATGAACTCCAGTGTTTGCTGCACTTTGCTCTCTGTGGCACTTTTGTCTCTCTGACTTTTCTATGTAAACCTGAGCTAAATATAAGAGTGTTATGTGATTGCTATATCTATGAGAATTCGGCATAAACACCATGACACTTTTAAAACTCACAAGGATTCAGAGATCTCTAATCCAAAAAGTTTTCTGAGGTTTTCCAAGATTCTATGACAATTTAATATAGCATTTTTCTTTGGTAAAATGCAGTAACATAGTATAAAGAGGAGATACTTTAAATAATGTAAATAAAGAGATTGACTGCAAGTGAAGTCTCAACCATCAAATGGCCTTTATAAGATTATGAAAGCTTTTATCGTAAAAGGTTATAGTACGGCACATGCTCCACATTAACATTAGCATGGGTAGCCTCCTTCCTCCTCCTCCTCCTTCTGCACTAACTGCACATACAGTAGTAGAGATGGCTCGATAGTAGAATATGGGAGAGACACTGGAGAGATCTGAAGGCACTGGAGTAAAGTGCTGAGGAACACCCACGGGCCCTCTGACACCCACGCTGGCACCATCTGTGACCTTGCAGCATCAGAGCAGTGGAGTAGAAGAATCGTGTTGGCACACCTGTAAAGCCCTCCGCACCCGTACCTGCACTCTCAGCTCGCATCCCACTGCCGCCCTGCACCACCACATTACAAGCTCAAGTCATTCAACCAGTTCACCTCATTTCTGTCTTTTTTCGCTCTCTCTCATTCTCTGTCTCTCTCTCTCTCTCTCTCTCTCTCTCTACATCTTTTTTTTCTCCTCCATCCAGTCCTCTTTTTTCAAGAGCAAGTGGGGAAGGTGGCAGTTTGGGGATGGGTATCTGTTAAGTAGCAGGGGGCAAAGTGTGCCGCTCCCTGCTGACCTCCGCAGTTTCTCTTTTCCCTCTCTCCCCCTCTCCCTTTATTCTGAGCTTCTTCCCCTGGCCGCGTGTGGTTGTCGACGGCATACGTTTGAAATGGTTAATATTTCAGACGTGCGTGCTGTCCTGGGGGAGCCGCTGGAGGTCAGGGCGGGCCATAGCGTGCCAGGGCCCCTCACAGCTCTTCAATATTTCACAGCCTCTCTTGTCTTCCCCTTCATCTTTAGATGGCATCAGGGTTAATACGCATGTGTGTCAGGTGAAGAGCCGCTAACAGGAGCTAGGCTACGCCGGTTTAAGCGGTGGCGAGTAGAAAATGGACTGTAAAAGTCATAATGGTCTTATTCGGGTGGTGTGTGCTGACATGGCGAGGGCCTGTCCAGATGGCAGGATGCGGTGTCTGGCAGTTGTCTTGATGGGATCTGGCATGGCTGTGTGTCAGACAGCATGTGTGCCAGATCGTCCCAAGACAGCGGGTTTATGTAACAGCATTTTCCAACATAGACAGGTACTCTCTTGTGGAGTTCTCTTGTGGGTTCTCTCGGCTGAGAGGAGTTTGGTCTTGGAGGCTTCTAGCGGGTGAATCAGTGATGAGTTGGAAGGGGTCCATTCTTTCCAATTGGACTCATTCGTCACCCCCCTGACACTCCAAAATCCCTGTGGACGTGTTCAGATCCAGTGAACGCAGTGAAGCATGGGCAGTGAATGTGCTAGGATCACAACTAGGTAGAACTAATTAGACATAATTGTTTACTTGTTTACACACACACAAACTTGAATTTCCCCTTGGGGATCAATAAAGTATCTATCTATCTGAACGCACACACACACATACAAACTTTCACACATGCACATACTTTTCTCAGTTTGTAGAGCTTAGACGCTGAGGGAGGGGGATTTCTCTGCTTAATTTACGCTGGTTCCCCTGTGTTGTAAAGTGCTGGCAATCCCTTCATGTTTTCATTAGTTGCTCAGATGTAACCGGGGCAGGATGGAGCTCATCACACTCTCCCCTGCTTAAACAAACCAGTTCACACATTTGAGTGGATGATGTATTCATGCAAATGGAGCGAATCATGTGCGGTGGGCCAGTAGGCAAGCTTCAAATGAAGCCTGATTGTAAGGTGTGTGCTAATCAGTTGCCCCATGCCTCATATGTTACCATGTTTCATGTATTGTTTTCCCATCAGTCCCAACTTGTGCATATTCGGAGTCACACAGCAACGCAGAGCCACACAGGGCTCCATACATACATATCATCATATACTGTAAGTCAGGACAGTCAGGAGATATACAAACTGAGAAACAACTGTGTTCTGAAGTTCTTGAGGGTGAGCTGTGTTTTTTTTAGCATGAAGCTTTCATTTTAATGACTGGCTGTGTAATGACTGGAAATGAAGGTCATGGTAGTCTATGTCTGCAAAAATGGACAACAACACGGTGCTGATACTCACTCATTCTCCCTCTCTCCCCCGTAACACTGATTTTGCCCCTTGTTTAGACTGTTTCACCTTAAAGAAATATACACGACTGTGGAGATTTTATAAAATTCCCGGGTATCCGGAAGCTGCTATCTAGGCTAAATACAGGAACCCCCTGGAGCTTCTGGAACATATTGGATGGTTTTGTAAAGTGTGGAGGCTGTTGCCAGTAAATATGATGTTGTATGTCCATTCATTCATTCATTCATTCCCTCATTCATTTAATATTGAATGCTGCAAGAGATGCAGGACATTTCCTCCACCAAAAACTGGTTTACCTCACATCAGGGAGTGGTTAGCTTCATACTCTGAGGAGTTGAGTTTTTATGCTGATGTGAGCACATCAGGCAAGGGGTTACAAGCTTTTTTTTTGTGCATCATATCAAACAAGCCCACAGGCCCTGGTGAATGAACGCCATCCACTGCACTGACCCTGCTTAATGAGCTGCTCGTAAATTTGCTAGCAGTTTGTAATCGCATAAACTATTTACACATGAACATGTTTTTTTTTTCCACCTCTGATGCAAACATATCAAAAAGACATGAAAAAGGGTTTCTAGCAGTACTGACAGGACTTGTCAGCGCACATCAGCCTTAATAGTTTTTTTTTCCCCACGTCTCTAGATCCTCTCAACTGTGCTACGTTCCCAGCATGCCCACTGTGCATGCATTAAAGGTGAAGGCGATTTTAATTGGTTCTGTTAATGTGGTATGAATATCCCATTGGGCCCCATCTGTCAGCGGGCTATGGTTCATATGGGGTTTAGCCCAACAAGTAACATAAACAGTGCAAGCTCATCCAGAGACATGGCATACTGCATTAAGGACTCCACTGAGGTGGCTAACCATTTCTAGGCCTGGCTTAACATGATTTCTCTTATGAGTGTGGAAGCTCAGGGATATAGATTATGTTGATATGCCTGGAGTATATGGGAAGAGCATTGTCACTTAACTGTAGCTCTAGGATACATGACCACAATTGGGGCTGGACAGTTAATCGCAATATAATGGCAATTTTGAGAATCACAATTTCAAAATCGCAGAGGTGTGCATTTTTTTTTGTTTTGTAACTGCATAGACTTAATGCATAGACTTGTTTGTTAGCAACACTCTGCACTATGTTAAATAAGGATTGTGGTTCAACGCAACAAGATATTCTCTTGAATACAAATATGCTGATTAATGAGTAGTTCATTTTCTATTTGTAATTAGACACTATGTACAAATATGCATATGAATGGGATATTTTTGGTGCTTGTGGTTTTTATTGTGAAAAATCGCAATAAAATCGAAATAAAATCGAAATAAAATCGCAATCGCAATATTGGTTGAAAAAAATCACTATTTTGATTTTTGCCAAAATCGCACAGCCCTAGCCACAATGGAGCTCTCTGAAATCCCGTTACCATGCTTTAACAAAATAGCATACTTGTTCTTGGCATCTTTTTTCTGTGTATGTGGGTGTGAGAGTGTGTCTTTGATTATACATACAGTACTTACATATATATACTTTGTGAGGCAATTGTCGGAGACATTTGATAAGTCCCTGTTGTTCGACTCACACCTCAAACAGCTTGCCAGATCTTTTTTTGTTTTTTTCATTTGCATAACATTAGCAAATACAGACCTATGACCGTCGTCAGAACTGGAAAAGCTTGCACTTGCCTTTATTTCCACCTGCGTACATAGACTATCATAATACACTTTTTTTCTATCAGAGTAAGTCTTTTCTGCCACAGTTGCAGCTAAGCAATGCAGCTGCCAAGCTCTTAACAAGGTCAAATAGGAATTTTCATGTCATTACTCTTCTTGGATCTCTACATTACTCTACTGGCTCCCTGAATGCTGCAGGATTCTCACATACATGGCACTGCATAGTCAGGCATCTCAGGCTTGCTGGGCAGATTGAAGTGTCAATTAAAGGCTTATCTTAACAGACAAGCTTTTTGGTTGGCCCCTCTCATCTCTCAGTCATTCTCTGTCTATGTATGTTCACTGCCTCCTCTGATAGTAGTAGTGTAGTGTAGTAGTAGTGTGCACATTCCCAGTGATAAAGTGCAGGGCAGAAAGGTAGGTTACAACTTGAGAAAAACAAGATGGCTGCATTCTCTTATCTATTGCCCACTCCCGTGCACCGTGTTATGTCTGTATTTTAACTGCCACGCAAAGCACTTTGGCAACCAGTGTTTGTGGAAAGAACAATAATACTAGAGTTTCATTAATAATTTTACTAAAAGAGAACGGCAGACAACAGAGATGAGATGGAAAGAGAAGGACGCATAGGTGTGCTTGCAGCCATTATCACAGAACGCACCCAAGTGCCAACGAGGAGGATCCCATTCAGCATAATTCTAAGAAGATAATTTCTGGTTTGAGTCCCCGTAAATAACCATAATTTTAGCAAAGCTGGCTCTCCAACCCCGCTCTTACAGGATGGGGGCGGGGGTGAGGTGGCTACGGTGGCTTTGAGCGACGTGTTGTCCCGGCTGGCTGGCTGCTCATTGGTTGGCCAGAGCCAGAGCGGTTGTTCATAGCGCTCTGAGCATGGCTATTATGTTTGATCAGACGATGACTGGTGGAACAGAAAATGGATTTCAAGCTCATCCTCTTGTTTCCTTTTGTCCAGTCCTATTTATGTTGGGTTTTTTTTAGCATTTGTGAGTTCTGCTATGTTTTGTTTTGGTCGTGCTGTGTTTTCGGCATATGGTCACTGCTGCCTGTAATTATTTTGTTGATGATGTAATTAGGTGCCATCTACAGATGCGGAATGCACTTTCTTAGGCCTGTTCTAAAATTGTTGGTTGTTTGGTTGTTGTTCATGACAGTGTGTGTGTGTGCGTGGTGTGTGATTTTGGTACTTTACCTAAGGCTGATTTCCAATTGGTCTCACTCTCGTCTTTCCAGAGTGAACTGAGCATTAGGCCTCAGTGACTGGGCTCCATAGAGCCTGTCTGATTGCAGTCCATCAATTCTACGGCAGAGCCATTTGTCCCGTCCGGCTGCCTGTTGTCCTATCTGTGGAAGGGTGCCCCTGCAAATTGTCTGCTGCCATGGCTCCAGACAGCGGAGAGATGAGGTGGAAGGCGACAACTGTCTTGTTCTAAAATTGGTATCGATTTGGCTGTTTGAATGTGTTGCTTGAGTGTGTATGTGCGTGTGTGTGTCTGTGTCTAGCACATGGTGTGTGTGTGTGTGTGTGTGTGTGTTTGGGGGGGAGGGGAGTCACTGTGAGTAAGAGGACTGGGGGGCTACACTGTGAGGACTATTGTTCGAGTAACGTTTTCAATTCCAGTGAGCACTCAGATCAGCCTAAAAGTGCAGCAGATGAAGATTTACCTGTTATGAGAGAGTTCTTCAGGCACCACATATAGCCATCAGTTCCATATGAAGTGAGGTGCTGTGTGTGTGTGTGTGTGTGTCTGTGTGTGTGTGTGTGTGTGTGTGTGTGTGTGTGTCTGTGTGTTTGTGTGTGTGTGTTTGTGTGTGTGTGTGTTAGAATAAGTCTGCGTGGATACGACCATGCGTGTACTGTATGTAAAAGTGAATGTATGTATGTGTGGCAGTGCCACACAAAATGCAGTGTACTGGCAAAATATAGTTCACAGGGTCAATATGTTTATGCTTAATAGTACTATTACAGTTTTACCTGTATGGCAGTATAAAGGCCAACACACACTGCCAGCGATGCGACGGTCGAATTCGACAATGGAATTCTCCTGTCTAGTTGCATCGCTTTTGGTAGGTTGAGGTAACAGGGTGATTCTGCTCTGCAGCTTCAGCTAGAGAGGGTCACTAGTCAGCTCTAAGTGAATGTCACGGGTCCACCAATGGAAACATTGGCTAATTGGTTAAAAATCTAAATAAGAGCAAACCATATCGCTGCATTTTCTGCTCATGTTACTTGACTGTTCACAACATCTAGGCTAAGTTGATGCACTATTGAGATAACATAATTAGCCAGCATAATCAGCGCTCCGTTATGTGTCACTTAGGGGTCGAGTGAACTACATTAGGCTACATTAATGCTGTAAGCAGTGGATGAAGTTGAGAGAAACTGTGGTCTGAGAGCTAGACTGCTGACAATAACGACTAAAGTTAATATCAATATTATAACAAGTTGAGAGTGTCTGATCTATCCAGTAAAAATATATACCGGACCAGTGCATCAAGCAGCTACTTTGCATTATGACGTACAAAATCGCTTTGGGAAATCGCAAGGGTAGGAAAGTGACGCCGACGGTCGCTCTGTCGTCCTGTCGCATCGCTAGCAGGGTGTGTTGTTCCATTCACTTCAATGCATTCTATTCCATTGTGCCAAAAATCGCCGTCGCATCGCAGGTGGGCAGTGTGTGTTGCCCTTAAGATCAATGTTTTAACAGCACGAAAGTTGACTGCCACCATTAGGGCCATTAAAACTTTTCCTGATCACCAAATTGTCAGTGCAGAGCGAAGGATGTGGCATGCAGCATTAACAAGCTTCTTCGATTGCCTCACAAAGCTTTTTTTTTTTTTTTGAAAGGGAATGTCGGGAAAGGGAAAGTGTAGTGTTACAGACCAGAAAAGAGCCGAAGGCAAAGAAAAAGAGAAAAAAATATCACTGTTTCTGATATGCACACACAGTTTCTGAAGATTCACAAATATTTTACCAGTGTGACGAGAGAGAATTCCATCAACTGAAGCTGATTTGCATTTCTGAAACTATGCACAGGCTGCATTTAGCATAAATCCCATAATTTATCTTGCATTCGAGAAGGCATGATTTTATGAATTCTCTTTTTATAGCCAGCTATTTAAGTGTCAATTTTATGCTTGCAATAGATATATTTTAGCCAAGAGCCAAACAAGATCAATTGCACAGCAAATACATCCTTTTGGTTGTACGTATCTAATTGTAATTGTTGTTCCAGGTTGCAGGTTGGCAGACGACTGCAAGCAATATGCAAACACCGGTGTTGTATTCTGTGACACTGATGTGATAGAGGACATTCTGTTTCTGCCTCATGTCCACATGGGTGTGTGTATACATGGGTGTGTACATAATGTCAGTGAGGGACTCTTTGATCTCCATCTGTCTGTGTGGTAGCCTATTGGCAGTGCAGAGCCGCAGCGTACCAAGCTCCGCACCGTCAGCCCACCCATACCTCTCAGCTCTCCCCTGGGATTGCCCCTGAGGAGAGGGCATTTGGTGCGGAAGGCACACGGTGTTCGCTTGGCCAGGCGTTGCATCGGGTCAAGGCTAGGGCAGAGGCTGGATCCGTGGGCTAAGCCCGAGGTCTTCACTCCTCAGTCCGTCGGGGCCCGGGATTGTGCTTGTGGTGCCACCGATGGCCTCTGACACAACACCTTCCCTCCAGAGCTGAGGGAGGATTTGTAGCATGTTGGTGCTGCTGACTCCAGCCTTGTAGAGCACACGGAGAGCCCTCCCACTGCACCGCTTTGCTCTTATGGATGCAGGGCAGCACAGCGGAGTCAGGCCTCCAGGGAACAGGGGCCTTTTTTGCCCGGGCTGTGGCTCTGCAGTGCTGAGATGCAGACGGCCTTCAGGGAGAAGCTTAGTGTTTCAAAGTACACTTCATTCAATTCAATTCAATTTTATTTATATAGCACATTTTTACAAAAGGCATGTCACAAAGCGCTTAACACAAGAGGCCCAATGAGCAACAGGGGCAAGGAAAAACTCCCTAGCAGCGTTTTTTGTTTTTACTTGTTATGGTAGAGGAAGAAACCTTGGGCAGTTCCGACGGCTCAAGGGGCTAACCCAACTGTCTAGGGCAGGTTTTCAGTCTCTCAGATGGTGAGTAGTCCACTATTATTCCATTAGATACACATTACCAGAAAATTTTGGTAAGTAAAGTAATATAGGAGTCCCATTAGAATCCCAGAATATAGTCCCATGTCATTAGGCGCAGTCAAGCCAGGGGCCAGCTAGAGGCTGTAGCAATCATGTCAGGGTCATCTGTGAAGCTGAAGGCAGACCACCCAGGAAGCCAGAGATGCAGGATCAGGCAGTGGAAGGCAGGGGTGACCCTCAGCAGGGAGGCAGTGGCATGGACAGTGGAGTGGGTTGAGCACCATTCAGGAGTGCCGCCGGATCACGTTGGAAGAAGGTCCCAGGAGAACCCAGGAGGTGCAGGCGCAGGCAGTGGAAGGCAGTGATGACTCACGGCAGGGTGGTAAAGGCATGGAAAATCAGAGAGGAGATGAGTTAGAACAGTCTCCATCAGATTTCAGAGAATGTGAGTTATATTGCATGTGAAACCATATACAGATGTTGGCTAAGTGCAGAGAGAGAAGTAAGTGGAGAGGAAAGAGAGAGGAGGAGAAAGAATGGTGAGAATTGTACAGGTTAACAGATGGGAGGATTGTGGCGGCATTAAACTATAGCAGCATAACTAAGGTATGATGTATAACAAGCCAACACCACCAAAGGAAATGGTCAGTGGCCACCAAGTCCTGGACGGGAGCTTACAGCAGAGGCAGTCCTTTCCAATAATACCCTGAGGAGGTGTGGCTTACCATACACCATCCCTAACTAAAGGTCCCTAACCTAATCCCTAACTTCATGAATTGTGTACCAGCATGACATTTCTATGTTGAGACTTCTGTAGGATTCTGTTGCCAAACATAAGATTTCTAACACGAGGTAAATACACAGTGGACCTTTTCTTTCTTTTAAAATAGTCATCAGGTGTAACCAATGGAACTGTAATTTATTCCAAACAGTATGCACATGTGAATGAATGAAAGGCCCTATGCTTTGGCTGTGAAGACAACCATAAACTCAGTTCACAGAAGCTGAACATGATTGTGAGAAAAAAAAATCTACTCCATATTCCAGTTTTGAAAATGTCACGATCTCTTCTAGAAGCATACAGCTCATTCCATTTGTCATCTTTTAAGCTTGATGTATCACATTGCTTTTACTGGCCTGAAGTAATACAGCAAGACAGTGTACAATATCTTTTTTATAGCGTGCATAGTAGAGTGTTAGTACATTTATGCTGGCACTGCCCTCTTTTTTTACGCTACTATTATCTGAAGTGTAGGAAAGACAGGATCTGCAATCTGGTCGAAATGATTAAGGTTTTTCAGTGTCTGTATATACTCTCTCCCAGACCATAGAGAGAACAAGAGAGTGAAAGAGGAGAGAGAAAGAAAGAGTTGAGTAGAGAGAGAGAGTAAGAAACTTTACCCCAGGCAGGGCCTGAGTGTGGTGCTGTGGTGTCGTAGTGCCTGTGGCCTGTGGCTCCAGAGTCTCATTACCTGGGAGAGAGGCGCCGGGCAGCAGGAGCCCAGGAGCTGTGACACCCCCTCAGGCTTCACCCCAGTGACCTTTGCTCTGCCCTTCGTGACCTGGAACTGAGAGAGATCTAGTCACGCTGTGTCCCTGTAGGCCTCTTTAGAAGTCTGGAGGAAATTCATGCTGTCCTCTTAGGTGTCGGTGTTGTTGTTATTGCTATTGTTATTTGTTTGTCTCATCTTTCTTTCATCTCCGTCTCTGTATACCCTCTCTCTTTGTGTCTTCTATTATTTTCTTTCTCTCTCTGTATCTCTCTCTCTGTATCTCTCTCTCTGTATATCTCTCTCTCTGTATCTCTCTCTCTCTCTCTCTCTCTTTCTCTTTCTCTCTCTCTCTCTCTCTCTCTCTCTCTCTCTCTCTGTCTCTCTCTCCAAACCAATTGGCAGTGCTCTGCAGGTGTCAGTAGTGTTATTGAGAGCAGTGTTGCCAAGTGTGAGGTGGCTTGTGTAGTAGTGCTGCTGTTGCTGCTGCTGCTGCTGTTGTATTCCACATAGTTGAATGTGCTCTGCTGGACCTAAGTATTTACAGCTGGGAATTGCTTGTCTGATTGAGTAGGCTGACTGATGACTGGTGTTGACTGAGGTACGAATAGACTGGGTGAATTGGCCTCACCATCAGGCCTCAAAACTATAGCCCTCTAGCCATGGAGCTATCCGTGGTCCTGAAGTTCCTGTTGACTGTGAGAGTGCTGGCCAGAGGCTGAAAGGTGCTACTGACAACCAGTGCATATCCTATTTCATTGAAAGTTTCCTTTCAATGAAAGAGTGCAGTTGTGGAAATTTCAAGTTTTTTTTTGTTTGTTTTGTTGTTGTTGTTTTTTATTTTCTGTAGAGTGTACTATTTAAGCCACACACACATCCTTGCCTGGTAATAAGATAAACATTGACATGCCACAAGAGTTCATTCTCTATTTATGATGGTATGCAACTCAAAGATTCGCAAATAAGC
>JAGFZM010001713.1:231975-245536 GCA_017657215.1 Limnothrissa miodon | reverse complement strand
TTCTCTAATTACATTATTACTTAAGCCTTCAGTAGCAGTTGTTATTGTAGCAGAATCGATTAAATGATGAAAATGATAACTCGTTGTTTCAGTTTACCTTATTATATAAATTTACAGTCATGATGTGAGCTTTAGACAATCTATTCTGT
The DNA here is from genome assembly GCA_017657215.1 of Limnothrissa miodon. Lineage (NCBI taxonomy): Eukaryota > Metazoa > Chordata > Actinopteri > Clupeiformes > Clupeidae > Limnothrissa > Limnothrissa miodon. The sequence goes on along the minus strand of JAGFZM010001713.1, from coordinate 245,387 downwards.
GGTAATAATAGTAAAGCAAAATTATTTTTTATATTGGTAATTTAAATTATGTCAAGGATATTTTGTTGCACTCCCACTCCCCATACTTTATTTTCATTAATCCAGTGTTAAATCAGTAAGACTGCATTTGAATCAGACATCCATGTTCTATGTTGATACATCATCTATCTAATATTAAATGTGTGGCCTTTAAGATGTTAGACAAATTCTCTTCTTTTCCAAAATTTTCAACATCGAAGAACTCTTCCTGAGAGGAAGTATGTGTATCTATATACGTATGTGTGTGTGTGTGTGTGCGTGTGGTGGGGAGAGGGTCATATTTGAATTATGCAAGCAAAAGTGATAATTCTTTCTTCTTCTTCTTCTTCTTCTTCTTCTTCTTCTTGTTTCTCCCCTGACAGCTGACATCCATATTTAATACGGATGGCTGAGATAACCATTTTAGTCTGATTGGGTTTCCACCCTCATTACCAATGCAAACAGATACGGGACTGGGCGCTGAAAGTAGGGGGAGACATCTTGACTATTTGCATTTGGTTATGCATTTCCTTTATCACAGGCCAGGATGTCACCGATGACATTTCATTTGTGCGGAGCATTTTAACAAAGTCATCCCCCACCCCCTGACCTGTGAAACCTTCACAACGCCAGAATTCCTTCCCCTGGAGGGCTCGGGGAGTAACCATGGCCGAGGGAAACCCTTCCGATGAAAGAAGTAAAGAGGTCGATGAGCGCAGCATGGTCTCTGGCAGACCAACATCCAGAGGAGGAATGACATACTTACCCAGAACTACAGGCCTCTGAAATGAGGAACAAAGTAATTTTGAGGCATTTTTATCTCGGCCCTCCATTTCTACATGTAGAATTAGTAAAAGTAGAAGTTTAAGGACATTTAAAGTCATGCTGACTGACCGGTTTGTGGTTTGGTTTTTGTGGCTGTTATTTTTTCATTATTTTGTGGTTTTCTATTTCACCTTTTAACTCAGTCACTGTCCTCTTACTAGAATAAATTTGAAATGCTCTAAATGAACTTAAAGTCAGCTCCAGGGTCTGACTGGGTTTTGTGTGTTTGTTTGTTTGTTTGTTTGTTTGCTTTTGAGAATTAATGTTTTTTTTTTTTATTGAAGGCTTGGATCTTTAATTCCATTTATTATGTGTTTCTAATGAGGGCATTTATAATATGGCTTTTTTATTGTTCCAGATCATGCAATGGCAAACACAATGTTGCCCTGGCATTGCATCATCCCCTTAGATGAAAACGGGTAGTCAGACTAAGCTTGGACAATTTCCCATCTACATAATGGGATGTAATGACTCAGTTTGTTACTGTCTGTGGCTGCCACCCCGTGTCTGGAGATGCTAAATAGGCCAGCAGGAATCCTAGCCACTCATTTGACCTCAGCACTGGGACAGGCCTAGTTTGGATGTCCTGAGTCAACTGAAAGTTTGGTCTAAAGAATGTCACCATGGCGTTTGTGAGCTCAAATTCCATCATAAAGTATAATTTGGCTTTAAGAAAACTTTATCACAGCATGAACCTCACATGATTTATATAATGCATATGTCTTAAACCACATACCTTCATACTTTAGAGGATAACACTACACAATTTATCACCCAGTCCTTCTGTGTATGATTCAGATTAGAAGGGCAGGGCAGACATGCTAGACTTGTACTTATCAGTGAGGTGGGACCTTTATGGTAACATAGCAAACAGGCACAAACCCTGAAGGGCTGTGAGAGAAAGCACTTTCAACAGCAGCTTTACAGTCCAGATTCTATCAGTGAGAAGAGACTTTTCCCTCACCCTCCCACACACTCCCACCCACATACACACACACACACACATAAGCATGTGCACATACACAGCGATGGATGCACTCTCACTCTCAATCACCCACAAGTAAACTCTCACTGGACCCACCCAGTCCCCTGCCAGTCAGCCAATTGGTTCTCAGTGATTGAATTAGTGCCAGTGCGGCACCTTGGCGCCTTCCTTTGCCACTCACCAGTGGACAGATTGCAGGATGAGATTAAAGGAGTGTGAAGTTCACTCTTCTCTACGGCTGGTAAACGACCCTTTCCCTCTCCACCCTTCTTGAGCACACTCGCCACGCCCCACCAACAACGCACTTACACACTCCCTACCTCCCCCATTTCCTCTCTCGCTCTCGCTCTCGCTCTCTCTCTCTCTCTCTCTCTCTCTGAGGGCCCTCACAGAGAACTTCCTTTGCTGTCAGGCCTTGATGTTCTTGCCTCCCTCAGAATACAAACAAGATCCTCAGTTCTTGATTTGCAGTGCACCATGGGATGCAGAAGCATTGAACAAAAAAGTGCAGTTAAATTCACAGAGTGCATAAAATTCATTGTCAGTGAAGTGTGTGTGTTTTTCTCTATCTCTCTCTCTCTCTCTCTCTCTCTCTCTCTCTCTCTCTCTTTTTGGTTAAATATCTAAATAAAGAAAAAAGAGATTTTAGTTGAACTGCCACCAGCTTTCAGTAAGATTACACGACATAAGAGCAGAGTATTATTTAAAAATAGAGCATTCCCTGCATGCGCAGTGCCCCAAGCAACAGAGTGGTGTGCTAGACCTGTCATACTAGACAAACATTCTTTAAAGTGAAGAGCTTCCAGCCACCAGGAGGAGTTACATGAAGAGATAATCTTCTTTTTAGATGATTTTTAACAGTCTCAAACCTTTTCTGTAGTTTTCTCTCTCTCTCTCTCTCTCTCTCTCTCTCTCTCTCTCTCTCTCTCTCTTCTCTTCCCTTTCTCACACAATTTTTGTAGTCACATTTGTGTCGAGAGCGGATAGAGGGGCTGAGTTCCTGATACAAGGCTTTTTACCTGCTCAGCCTGAAGTAAATCTCGTAGATGTTGAAATAAATCCACTACAGCAGGAGATGGGCATCCTGCTGTGAGGACGGCAGAAAACAGCCTCCACACGTCTAAAGAAGAATGAGTGAAGGAGAGTGTGCACGCGTGAGAACAAGGGGGAGAGTGAGAGGCAGAGTGAATGAGAGAAAACCGACGCGGGGGTGGGGGGGTGTACGAGGTTGACAAACAATTTGGCAAACACAGCAAGGTCTCTTGTTGTTATCTCTGTTTCATAATGCAAATACAGCTTTCACATGCTATTCTTCTTTTTACATTAGCTCAGAGGATCACCAATAACGCGAAATGAGCAATTGCACGGAGACTGATTTGGCTTCAGCAAAAAGAAAGATTGCCTGGGGAGAATTCGTGCTGGTACTAACTGCACTACCAGGGTTATGTGTTGTCAAATGCATTTTAAGTGCATGTAAAATGCAATTTGCTAAAGTGATATACACATTCATAAATAATGCAAACACAAGAAACAGACTCTGCATTGTTCTAAAGATGATGACAGCAGGCAGGCATGCAGAGGTATAGTGCAAGTTGGAGCTGCCACTTAATGGAGCTTTTTCAGCATCCCTGTAGGCCACACTGAATTGTGAGTCTCCTGTTTCTCTCAAATGAACTGAAGTGGAAGAACTGGCCCCGGCAGTTTTCATGTGATTGTGCCCATGGAAAGCTGAGCACTATAAAAAAAAAAAAGGTTATGTTCCGTCTCTTTTCCACCTTCCGCTAACATGGAAAGAGACATGGTTTGATTAATATAAATCATTGAGGTACCTAGCCAAGCACTAAGCTTGCACTTGCTTTTCTCCCATTGGCAACTCAAGCCCCTAGGATACAACCAATCGACTCAGAGCCAACATGGTTGCCGCTGGTCCAGTCTCAGAAGAGCCTAGTGAGGGCCCGGGCTGCATGTACACACACAGCACTCCTGCCCTCCTGATGCGTTGCTTTAATTGGATTTCATAACATTTCAGCAACCACGTCTCTCCCCCTCTTTCTCTTTATCTCATTTCATCTCTGCCTCTGTCTTTCCATCTCTTTTTCTTCCCCTTCATACTGTTAACTGGGGAAGTTTCCTGAATTATGGTCTGGCCTCTTGCTCTGCTACAGTGCAGCACTGACTAATGTCATTAACCCTCAGAGAGTATCTTATGTGTGTGTGTTTGTTTGTTTGTGTGTGTGTTTGTGTTTGTGTGTGTGTGTTTGTGTGTGTGTGAGTAGGGGAAGTCATGGAGCGTGAGTCCTACTTGTCAGATATGTTAGTGTGTCCATTAGGAGGCTGATTATCCAGTGCAGTCCACTTCAGTGGGAGATGTGCTCAGCAGGTCATTAATTTGCACTAGTATCTTCAGAGTGGCCCCATGATCAAAAACAAGCCTGGCCCAAAACTGCTGAACCAGGCAGAAAATAAATCCATAAATAAGAACATAGGTCAGAGGCAACTTATTTTTGCTGGGGTTTATTATTTTCATTTGGGGCCGTGTTGCTTGGAACTTTTCAAGACAAGTTTGTAATGATCTACGGCAAATAATGACTAGGGGTAAAAAGAAACTGTGCCTGTAATTATTTTAATTAGGGATGGAGGAAGAAATCAGCTTTGCTAATTTATATGTCTGAGAAACAAACAGAGGCCTCAAGCAGACATTGATTTTAAATGTAATGATAACCCTGTTTATTATTAAGTAAATGGGGAATGATTTTATATTTTTAAATAGTGATAATTTGAGTAGGTTGACCTGTTATTCTATTCTGTTTTTCTAAATGTTTAACATTTTGACCTGCAAACTTGATAAAACCGTTTTCCCCCAGTAGTCATTCACAGATAAAATAAACTTGAAGAATGAGGACTTTATAATGAGATATGGCATACATTAAAAACATGATAACAGTTTCCCAATCATAGTGGTTAACCCCCCTGATTATAGAAGATCGCATATGTGCATATGAATTCCATATTTAGCACTTTGAACTATGTGCTGACCCCCCATTTCAAAAGGTTAATGGAAAACCTCCTATGCATCTGCCCAGCATAGTCCAATCATGACAGGCTCCAAAGAGTGTCTTTGGGGGGTCATGGCACAAACTGTAGGATTTAGTAGTGGCTGCCTCGAGTTTGCCTCAAGGTTCTCCTGTCTAAGCCTCCGAAGGCTTAACATTGGACCTAAGAACAGGATTTCGCCTTTTGCGAAACAATTAATTCTTACAATGCATGTGTGTAATGGACCTTAACATTGTTTAACATCACTCGGAATAAATGCCACACTAAAGCATATATTGGTGTGAGTGTCTAATGTATAGAGAAGCATATATTAGGTCAGGTAATGCGTGGTGTCACACATGCTATTCATTCAGTGTCACACACACGCACACATAAAATCATGTGCTTGAAATGCATACTGTTAATGGTAGAGTGTAACTCAGAGTGCCCCTGGACCCATCTCTCCTTCATCTCTCTTTCTCTGCTGGAGGAGATGACAGCAGCAGAAAGCCTGGTATGAGAGTCTTACTGTAAACGTGTTGTGGAAGGGGTGGGTTCGGGGAGATGCACTACGATTTAGGAAAGAAATCCCCATGCAGGCAGTAGGCTGGTTGTGATTCTGCCAGGAACTCTGTCTGATTTTTTATGCAGAGTTGTGGGAATGTGGGAAACGGCGAGCATTTTTGAAAACACTAATTTTCCACCTCTGCTCAGGTTAAACAGTTGATGCCTATCTCTAGTTTATCCATCTGTTCTCTGAATCTGAAATGAGTGTATTTCCCCAAATGATAATCTATCATTCAGGCAACAGGTGTTAGATTGACAGAGACAGAAAGTGTGTGAGAGAGATAAAGAGAGAGAGAGAGAGAGAGAGAGAGAGAGAGTAGCAGAGACATTGTGAGATGGTGTTCATGATCCCTTTCATTCCCTCCTGAAATAATGTTATTGCAAGATGAGGAAACGATAACTCGCTAGATTATACCCTGACCCACAGTAACAGTTAGTGTCTCATCTAACCATTCGTCCAAAGTGAATAGAACCGAACACAGAATGCAAATAGTGCCTTGGCAAGCACCCAGTTTAAAATTCATTCTTTATGCCTGCACATTCACAGGCGGGTGTGATATTGACCGCTATGCCATTATCATCACTATCACCATTGACCACTCTTGTGTTAGTGCAGCTTCAGTATGATTATGGCTGCCAGAGATTTGCCCTCTGAAAGAGTCAGAGAAAAACAAGATGGAGAGAAAGAGAACACAATGAGATTACAGGCTTTTAAGCTCTTTGTGTTGTTGTTAAGCTTTTGGATTGGAGTACACAGCCAGACATCCACAGAGACAGTATGACTCTAGTGATTCACAGATATTCTCTGTATACCCGAGATACTACTCTCTCTCTGTGTGTGTGTGTGTGTTTGGGTTTGTGTGTGTGTGTGTGTGAAATAGAGAGAGAGAGAGAGGGTCTTTACTAATATGTCTGATTGTTTTTGCAGGTTAACATCCAAAGAACTTTTCTTGTCTGCTCATCTCCATCACTGATTGCCATTGTTTTTTTGCACTCTAAAAGCAAACCTCAGAACATACAGTTTCTACTGAAGTGCAAATAATGCTGCATGATTACAAGAAAGCATCGTTTTGGAGTTAAGCAGCCTTTGATTCTGGGTGTTTGTATCAGCGCGTCTCAGCTTGTTGAGAGCAGTATCAAAATCTGCCATCAAAATCTCCCTCAAACTTGAATGCAGAGGAGGTGTAGTCACCTAATCTCTGATCATGTGTGGCTTGTCACTGGACCCTGTATAAATCTCTTTTGAAAGGCTGCCATTGAAGACTGATATTGACTTCTGGCTTTGAAATCTAGCTAGTAAAAGAAAAAAAACTATTTTTGGGGAGGTTTAATACATATAATTTCTGGGGTCATAAACAAGATAGCTCTTGAGCTTGTGACTTGAGAAGAGCCCATAAACACCTGATGAAATTTAATGCAGGGGCTGCATGGGTGCGACCATTAGAGGATCAATACGTAGCAATGTTCTGTCGCCTGATACAATTGTGATCGGCTGTCATATTAACTTGTGACAGTCTTTTCACTCTCTGCAGTAGCGGTTGGTGTTTTCATTGCACTTCGATTGTGTTTGTGTCCCATTCCACCTCTGCGCTCGGAGACACTGAATAAGAACATGTATAATTGTAGCGTAAATGGATGACTGCACTTAAGGGATGGTCAGTCACATCATGTTCAATTCTTGTTAGGTGATGAGGCAATCACAGGGTATCACAGGGTACCTGTCAGCTTTATACACAATACCGCCTTTATAACCTCTGGGCTCTAGCACAGCCTTATGTTCCTGAAAACATCATTTAATTGTTTAGTTTACATTTTCATTTAAACATTTCAATTTATAGAAATATAATTTAACTTAAATACATAAACAATTAAAATTATAAATCATTATCAGTAATAAACAAGTAAATGACACTCTCAGGAACATCTGACATCAGTCTCAAAATATGCACTGCATACTGCAGTGGAGTCAAGACAGTCAGCCATCAGAAAAAGAAGTCACATCCTGGAAATATCTTCCGCTGTCCACCTTTTTCTGCCATATAGTCTCCTCAGGAGATTGATAGCACACACCACAGGCTGATATCATCTGTGCAGCGTTAGCTGCTAAATATATTTCTGCCCATACCAACATGGTCTCTTAAGACACTCCTGGCAGAATCTCCATTACTCCCAAAGTGAGGTTTCCGCAGCGATTTCCGTGTTCCCTTTGCGGACACCCGGGTTATCTCCCCCATAGTGCTTTATGTCAAGCATGAGCAGGGATAATAAATATTTTTAGGGCCCCATGTGGACAGGTGTGTAGCTAACAATCATTGAATTCTCCCTTACATTCTCCAGATTGAACTATTTTCTTAATTGACAAGACACAGTGTGTCAACTGGAATGTATAAGTTCAGTTATATAACCGTACTAGGCCATTTACACAAAATGAGATAGAAAAACATTTCTACTCTCACAAATACAGTACGTAAGGCTGTTACATCCACAACTACAGTATGTTTTGCCACTAGCAATCACTTATGTTGGGCAGGTTTACCCTGAAGTCTGTCAAATTACCATGCCCTTCATTTAAAAGACTTAAATCTCTTTTTTGCTATCTAGTAGTGTCCATTTAAGAGTTAATGCAGTCCACCAAAGTCCTTGAAATCACTTTAGCATTCTGCACCATTGGAGAATTCAAAGAGGGGGAGGGTGCAGGGAGACGTGTTGGAGGAGTTTCATTAACGGACTTCTACCTTCCTCCTTCATGTTCAGACGGTAATTAAGCTCAGCCCAACCACAGGGGAGCCCTTTCATAAGGCCCTCTGCAGCCAGACTACCTCTGCTGGCCTGTCTCGGGGAATAGGCTGTCATGTCCAATACTACAGAAAAATGAAAAGTCATGGTACCGCACAATGATGATTTTTTTTAAAGGAATGATTGTATTTTATCTTCTGTGGTTCAGAGGTACGCTTTAGGATTTATAAGGCTGCCACAACCCCACCCCACCCCATCACACCGCCACCCCTCTTCCCACGGGTCTGCTTGTGACTGTCGTAATGTGTTTCCGTATCTATGATGATTTAGCTGAAAAGAGGGCAGATATATTTCCCTCCTCAAATGCTGTGTTATCTTCTTGAAAAGACAGAATGGTGTTTAAAGTATTGGCATTCAGAAAACCACTGGGGAAGCATAAAGGAAGGGATGGAGGGGGGGGTAAGGGTGGGTAAATCATTTTTATTGAAACGCTTGAAAGCTGAGAGAGGCCTGGGGCTGTTTTGAGGAAGGGAGGGTATTCAAAAAGGTGGTGATAAGTGGATGTACCCAGGGAATTTAGCGTTATCGTTTAGCCATTTCCTGTATTTGTTTATTATATGAATACCTTCTCGTTTACCATCCAACTGCTCCTTATTAGCATTCAGGCAAAGTGCTGCACTCAGCAATGGTCTGTCAACACAAGAATGCATAATTAATACACTGAAGTTTTACTAATGATTTGTGTCATCATCGCATTTATTTTTTTTATTCTGGGTGGAAAAGAAAAAATATATATGTTATTTTAGCAGAACAGAAAGATTTTATTTTAACGAGCCAAAAAGTTTTTGGGCTGTTATTACACAATAAAAGCAAAATATCTGAGACTATTCTTAGTTACAGTGGCATGAAGAGATACTCAGATCTCACATGTTTATTTTGGGATAGATGACTCCAACAGTATGGAATCAAATCAATGGAATCAAATCAACATTTTTTTGTGTCTGTAAAAAGATTTTGTCTGTTTTCTTTGTTTGTAATTTTAAGTTTTGTAATTATAAAAAACAAAATGTGGCTTGTGTAAGTAAATTTTTGTACTACAAAATTAGCTGAATAGCTAGTCAGTAGGCATTACAATGTGCTGTTTGGTTCTTCTAAAACGCAATCAAGACCGTGCCAGAATCGCCAAATGGCTCCTATGAAACCACAATAAATCAGTGACAAAATTCATACTGTAGATGTAAAACATTTTTGTAACGTGTGAATGCAGGTTGCACATGAATGATGGATGGCGCACTTCCTCCAGTTTCTTTCTATTTAAATCTGAATAGACTCCTAGTGTATGAATGTTTCAAAGATTTCTGTAGGTGAGGCTCACACACAAATTAATTCCAAAGTTTACTTACACACGGCACAGATTTTTCTTTATACAATAACCAAACTATATTTTAAATGACAAAATCTTTTTACAGGTAAAGAATATTTTTTGCCATTGATTAGATTCCATACAACAGCTCCTTCATGCTTAGTTAGGAAAAGATGACTGACAGGTTCTCCATGCAAGATTCAAGTTGAATATTTGGTACCATAGCTCTTTTTCCTTGCCAATATTTGTGAATTCAGTGTGGATGTTGTTTACGGTATGTTCTGGTATGTCACATAAGAGACACAGAGAAATAGGTTTTTGTGATAGCATAAATGATAAGGCCAACAGATTGGCCCAAATCTTGCTCTTGCAGGCTCTACGCACATGACAAACTCCACCTTTTTCTGCCAACTCAGCCGTCACCCATCAATCTCTATTTCCTCTGCACTTCATTCAAAAAGTGTGAGTCCCACAATGCATTGTAGCAATGCTCCCATGCCTCCATCACATCATTTTTTCCCACACACACACACATACACACACAAACACACACGCACACACACACACACACACATAGCCAAAAGACTGGGCCCTAAATGATTTATAGGACAAAAGCCACATGATGCTGTCATTTTTCACCACTCCCATCATCCCTCGCTGCGATGGTGGCTGGGTCACAGAGCTGATCTCGCTTTAAAATGCGATCTGAACCTTCTGTATTTTTAATGGCTTTGAGTAAATTCTCGTGTGATTTATGGACCCCTATGGAAATGATGCCAGGGTCGGAAACGGGAAGGAGGGAGGAAAGAAGGGTGGTTGGTTGACACCCCTGTGCCATTCACTTTTGGGACATTAAATCATTCTGTTATTTATGCCAGAGTACTGTTGTGTGTTTGTCTTCTGAGCCTCGGATAAGGCCACAGCAAAAGAACGAGGTGCCAGATCATACAGGGAAAAAAAAACAGGTGCCGTATCAAAGCTCTGATATATTGTAAAATTAGATGAACCTTAGCCCACAATTAGAAGTGAGCTAAGTAAACCCTAGTCAAAGTGACCTAATGGTAACAGGGCTGATAATTGGGGTGAATTCCAATTAAGGAAATTATTTGAAAAGGATTTTAAGGATTAAAAAAGAAATCTTAATATCTTGCCGTTGAACATTAGTCATGAAATTCAGTAATAATTAGTGTTTATCACTGATAATCAGAAATTATCTTTGCATGTTGTGTCATGCAATGTTGCAGGTGAAATATATTTTATGTTTCCACTCAACAGTGAGGAAACAAAGAGACTGTTTGAAAAAATGCATCTGTACTAATACTAGCACTTTTCCATATCTCTGGCGAGGCAATGTTTTTATAAGGGAGAGAATAGTCTTTTGAAAAATCAGTGGCCAAAGTACTTAGGAATCGTTTTATACCATTTGATTAAGTGCCTGTAGACAGAGTAGGCCATTAACTTTGGGTACAGGAATTTTGTTTTCTTCAAAGAATATGTTGCTGAGTTTTACAAATACAATTTGTAGTCACGTTGATGAGTGTTGCTTGTGTAAGATTATTGACTTTAAACAGACCAGCCCCCCCCTCCAAAAAAATCATAATAAAGCCCAAACTTAACTACAGAGTCCTTACCTTATTCACTGTTCAGTGATCGAGAGACATTAGCATTCTACATAATTCATTACTCTACCAGTTTGCCAGCCACTAATTAATTTAATTAAGTTTTAGAAACTGCAATTTTCTCCCCTTTCTCTAAGTGCTAGAGCACTGATCAGTGGTGCAGTTGGTGTGGTGTTGGAGGCTGACAGAGATGCTCTTGCTGAGGCTTTCAGGCTCATGAGTGGAGGCGTCACTGCCTCCCGGTCACTCCAGAGGCACTGCACTCCGCTTTCCCACTCTATCCATCACCTTGCAAAGGAGAAGAAAGACAAATAAGCCAATCCCTCTATCCCATAATTCCTTGGGAAACCCTGACAGTCCGGAGATTTCCAATCCCCCCCTGTGGACTCGGGAACAAACACATTTCCTCTTGTCACCTCTCTCCCACTCTCCAATTTCCACTGCCTCCCAGCTGGAGCAAGGAAAGTGGAGCTTTTCATCTCAAACAAGACGCTTAAGGCAACCAAAAGGAAATGTGATAGTTGTCCATAGTGTTCTGCATTGGTGATTTTCTGTTATTTTTCTTACTTCTTCACTCATTTGTTTAGTTTACATATTCACCAGATTGAGCTGTGTTTGAGGGAAATGCTGAATGCTCTTGGAATTTAATCACATACATTTTGCGGTTGTTGTCTCTATTTGTTCTTAGCAGATCTAAGCTGAAATAATGATTGGGACGGAGACAGAGATTCAGAATACTCACCAACCTTTGTTGTCTCAGGCGAGGCAATTAAAACTGCATTCATCAAATCAGAATTGAGTTCGCTGTTCTGTTTGGGGGATTCCATGTCAAGAGTCAGACTGTTTACATTTAGCATTTTATGAGTCAGCCTGCCTATTTTGGCAGTTGAATGTGATGCTAATGTTTTACTTTCTTTCTCTCCCTCCCCTTCTTTTTTTTCTTCCTCCCTCTCTTTTTTCTGTGCATCTCTTCCTCTTTGCTGCTTGCTGGCGGCCGACTTCATTGGTTCCCTCTGATGCAGGTAAGTGACGCTCTCTGAGCTTTCCTTTGATATGGAAACTGTCTGTGTTTGGTCCGTTGATAGCGCAGTTCATTTGGAATGTATAATCAAAAGCACCTCACCAAAATCACTGAAGCCTGGCCTCAACCTCTCTCCACTCACTGGATGTCTATTTGATTTCATTTTTTTATTTTCCTCTCTTCTGCTTCATTATTAGCCTGGTGGGCTTTTCATTTAGACAAGACCAAAAAACACAAAACCATTATTAGATGTCTCTACTGTTGTAAATTATGGAATACCTTTTGAGGCCTTTTGTCACATGTCACTGTGTCAAGGCCAGTGAATTAGTATTCTGATGGATCATTGAGTGCAATAATACCTTAAATGATGAACAGTCCTCCATTATTTCCATGTTTACAATTCCTGTTGACATTCAACTATTAGTAATGACTATGCTAATATGCTTTGAAAAAAAAAATCATGTTCAATTTATACCATTTTATGACAACTGCTCAGATACCTTCAGGTGACCTTCAGTGGCCTCCCCTGGTCTTTTATGTAAAGAGAGATATGCAAGTGTTTGATTAGCGGATAGAAAGAAAAGGGTAGAGAGAGTGAAAAGGAGAGAAAGAGAGAGAGAGAGAAAGAGAGAGGTGTGTGTGATGTGGTGGGGATACGAATGAGAGTGAGGTTGGAGCTTACAGTTGCCATGGAAACTGCCCTTTTCCCTCTGTCTGTCTTGTGGCTCATGTCCCCAGTAAAGCTTAGGGAGAGGAAGTAACTGAATGGACTGTTTGTGTGTGGAGAGTGCAAGAGAGGGTGGGGACAGTCAGACAGACAGACAGAAAGACAGACAGGCAGACAGGGTGACAGCCCATGGATCAGAGACTTGGAGACATAGGAGAAGACATAGAAGGAAGAAGAAACATAGAATAGACCACTACCAGTAGGAATGCCAGTAGTGGAGAGGCACTTGATTATATTGCTGATGATTTGAATAATTGTAAGTGTGGGTTCTGTTTGTGTGTGTTTGTGTGTGTGTGTGTCTGTGTGTGTGTGTGTGTGTGTGTGTGTGTATGTGTGTTTGTGTGTGTGTGTGTGAGTCTGTGTCTATGTAAATCTATGGGTAAGAACCTTTCATGACCCACTGGTGACCAGTTCAGTTGTGATGACAGATTTCTCCATCTGTTCAGCTGCTGGTTCTAGTCTGATTAGGACTGTGTGTGTGTGTCTGTGTGTGTGTGTGTGTGTATGTGTGTGTGTGT
>JAGFZM010001713.1:221267-227656 GCA_017657215.1 Limnothrissa miodon | reverse complement strand
TGTGTGTGTGTGTGTGTGTGTGTGTGTGTGTGTGTATGTGTTTTCTCTTTTCTGTACTGCTGCACTTGGGTTCTTCCAGCCTGTGCCCCTTGTGCATTGGTGCGCAGGAAGAGGACTCTAATAAAGTTCAAAATGAAATGGACATGCCGCCGGCCCGGCCTCTTGTGATTCTCGTAAGAGATTGCTCTTGGGATGCAAGAGAAACACAGGCTGCATTTGCAATTGGCTCTTGCTTCTGATCACACACTTGGTATGGTAGTGTGTGTGACTGACTGCTCTCCACTGAAGAGTGCAATCACGCATATGGATTCTTGACGCAGACTGTTGTTGTAATAATAGCAAATGTAATGAGCACGTAAAACTAAGTGCTGTATTGGCAGATTAGCTTTTTTATCTTACCAAGTCTTATATAAAAAGTTAAATAAATGATTTAACTTTTCTATTTGTCACCATACAAACAGGCACTTATGAAGAATCTTTTATAATGAATGAAAGATGCACTTATGAAAAAAGATCAAAATACAGCATTGTTCATTGATGCACTTTCACATCATATAAGCATTTGAGCAAAGCATTTGGAACACATACAACTGTATACAATTGTATAATATGTAAACGTACAATTATATATTATAAGTATACTGTATGTTCCCAGATGTATATATGTTGTATATGAAATAAATGCAGTATATATTTCCAAATACCCCCCCCACACACACACACACACACACACACCTCCTATGTCTGTAAACTGTCAGTAGTCTCAGATTTCTTAAGATTTACTCTTGACCTCCTTTTCATTCCACTTGTTTTTCAATTTTCAAACCTGTCACAGACATCTTTTTCCAACATTTTACCAACGGCATAGTAAAGAACTCCACAGTCATGAAATCAGATGATGAATTGGGTCAGTTGCAGGCACTTTCAAATTTTTCACAGCAGAAAACTGAACTAGCCTTATTATTTGTCTGTTTAACTTTTTGATTGTATTTTTTTCTTTGAGTGCCATTTTCATCAGACAAGCCCACACATGGATGTTATATAGATTCCATCAACTCTTTTCTCTCCGTTTTTTTTCTTCATCTTTCAGGCGGAGACACAAAATAATCTCCCAATCTCCTCAGCCAAGACTCCTGACACCCCTTAATATGATGTGACAATTGTCTCTTCCCTCTGTCCTTGCGAAACCAATTCTCTTATGGCCTTGCGGCCTGTGACCAAACTTGTAAAAGAAAATGAATTTCATCCTATAAAGAAATGAAGAAATGCACTCATCCCTGCTGACCATTCCATTAAAAATGCTTTTAGCAGGTAACTTCTGAGATTTGCTGAGGTTTTTGCTGTAGAACTGGTAGTTAGAGGTTCTTTCATAACTGTGTCATTCTTTGACATACCTTTGAGAAACCGTAAGTAAATAATTTGTTTTTTTAGTCTTTGTTTGTGTGATTGGTTGTTTAGTTGCTTAATTTGTTATTTGCTTGTACATCTCTGGTTCCCACGCTTACCTCTCTCTCTCCCTCCCTCTACCTTCCCAACCTCACTCTCAATTCCACCCAACTCAGACTTTTATCTCTTACAGTTTATTCATGTTTATTCATATCTGTGGGTTTTGGAGTTAAACATTGGCCCTATAGTTTATATAAACCCAGACTTTTGTGTGGTCTTACGAGAATATATCTGGATGAAGTTGTGAATTTGTCAGTTGTGAGGTTGTGAATTTCAGCACTCAAGATACATTATATAGCACTCAAATGATCACAAGTGCTTTTAGCTCCACACCCTGCTAAAAGTGGACATGCCTAGGGGTGCATTCTGACAGCTGTAAAATCCGATGCTTACTTAGAATTCTGCTTCAGCCGCAGCCAGTGGAATGAGGTGCCATTCATCCAATGAAGTGTGGGGACAGCAGGTGCAGTCAATTATTAACACACACACACACACACACACACAAACATACCCATATACGCACGCAAACTGAACAGACATTTTTCACAGCAGCCATTTTTCCGAGAAATGGACAAAAAGTATATTGTGATTCTGTTACACTAAATCAGAAACTCCAGCTATCATCAAGAACACTTACACCTTGATAACTCTTTGTCTGGAAAAATGCCTGCTGTGAACAGGTCCATATGTGTGTCCATGTGTGTTTCAGTGTGTGTGGGGGGTCTTGATGGTGAGGAAACGTGCCATGGTACCATAGAAGATTCTTCAAGCGAAGACTGTGTGTGGGCACAGAGGGTGCTTTGACGGCAAGGGAGGCATGCTGAGTGAAAGGCACCCTTTATAGACCCTATCCAGACACCTGGCCCTGGGTGAGGAGAGGGAGAGGGAGGCCTGTGCGGCTGGGTGGGGAAGCAGGGTGGCCCGATGCAGGATCTGTGATGGATGAGCACTTGTAAGGATTCACTAGGAAGAGAGAGGAGACAAGGCATTTGTTTGTACTTACAGTCTGAGGCACGGGTACATATCACTAGATTCAGAGACAAATATCTGTACATTAGTCTGCATTTGTACAGACAGGCATTAACACAGCCGCACATGTACACACATATACATGTTCAAAATACACACACACAAACACACACAGTTCCCACAGATGTCCTCTCCAGGCTCCTGGCATGCTTCTGATGCCAGAGTGATTAGCAGTAGAAGGAGCTAGGCCATGCGCGGCGCTTATCTCTCAGGGGCAATCTCTTCTTACTTCATTATTTGGAGGGTGGGCGACGAGTCCGCCTTCGTTTGCCACCGTGTGGCGCGCATTAATCAACTGGCAGCCTAAGTGACAATGCTAATGGGCACCCTGAGCCCCTTCTCAGTAGTCGAGAGCTGCTTCCCACTGGTCATTGGGGATGCCGATCTGTACATGGCCAAAGCACAGATCTGTCTGTGTGTGTGTCTTTCTCTCTGTGTGTGCGTGTGTGTATGTGTGAAATGAGCCAATTTTCAAACATACTGCTATCCATCCTAAATGGTTTAATTCATCTGTTGGCACTTTTTTTCTGGAATTGCAAGCACACCTGATATTGTCACTATTTGTCACAATACCAAGAAGGTCAGAATATTTGAGATATCATGTGCTTTTGATCTATATATGGAAGCCTCTTACTACACAAAAACTTTAAAGTATCAGCCGTGAATTTCTGCCATTGAGAACTTAGGATTTACATGCCAACTCATTATCCTAGTGTTTGGAAGTCTAGGCCATGTGCATAGGTTGGCAGTCTGTGGACTTCGAATTGGGGGGCTACATAAAAGAAAGGCCAAACAGTTGGCAAAGTACTGTTCTATATCAGCAATTTTAGGAAGTATGCATATTTGGATAAGGAGGTGTTTTCTGTATCCATGAACTGTAACCAGGAAAACACATGGTTTGTAAGCTGCGTGAGTCTCTTGGACTATTCTATAGATTTGATTCCTGATGAAAGTTGTTTGCAAGGTGGAATCAAATAAAGTATGTAAAATGTATTTGTGCAGGTGCCTATTTAAGGTTTACAAACTGAGAACTGAAGAGGTGAATGTGTGCCAGTGATACTGTGTGATGTTAAGGCATCAGTCCTGGCTCTAATACCCAGCATCCACAGCAAGCCCACCATCAGCCTGTGCTGATTGTTGCACATTGACATTCACTTACCCTTGCCCACCTTGCCTAACCTCCCAGTGCACGGGCACATGAGGCGCCACCATCTGGCAGCCTCAGCACCTGCGCCCTCTGCAGTGCCCCGTGCCCCCTCCTGCTCCTCCTCCTCTGCCTACCAGACTTCAGATGGCCGCATTAACAGGGTGGCAGTGATGGCTGTCACTGTCAGACATGGCAGCTTCTCCAGACACTTTTACAGCCCTGCTCCCCCAGTCACAGGCCTAGGGGATGTTAAAAGAGACTCTCTCTCATACAGTGTACACACTGACACACACACGCACACGCACACATACAGACACACACACACCATCAACAATACTTTCCAGTGTTGCAATGTTTTTACACATTTAGCTTGTATGAGGGTAGCTAACTTTTTTATGACACAGTAGCATCCTATCTCAGGGTTCATTCCTGTTCTTATTAATATTCAAATAATAAACAACTGAATATCATTCTCTGGTGGACATTTTACAAGACACCATATTCATGCCATATTCACACCATATTCATGAGGAGGGGAGAAAAGGAGAAGAAGGTATAGGCTGGGATGACTGGGTAGAGGAGAGGAGTGGAGAAGAGAAGAGGGAAAGGGAGGGGTGTGACGGGGGGGAGAGAAGAGGAGGGTAAGGAGTTTGGGCACTGGCACACTGTGTGTGTTCCAAGATGAAGAGAAACCATGCAGATAAAGAGAGGGATGAGATGGGGCGAGAGGAGTGGGAGTTAAGAGAGAGAGAGAGAGAGAGAGAGATGGATGAAAGCAAAAGAGAGAGTGGGAGGAGTGGGAGAGAGAGGAGAGGAGTAATAGATATTGACAGAGAGAGAAAGAGGGAGTGGGAGAAAGCAACTCTGTTTGAATGAACCTCTTGCATAATTTGATATTATATACTTCACATTTTATGGGGAACGAGCACTTGCAATTAATTAATTTTATGTATTTTTTGTTGTTGTACAAAATATTCTGTTTAATTCTTATTATGCACATCAGACACCCCACAGTGATATCTACTGATGCTGTTTACTGCATCTCTGCAAAAACTCATAAAAGCAATGAGGCCTAGGCTTTCTGTTGCTGCAATATAGCAACACAAGCTATGTTAGGTGATGCATTCTAAAGTAATACACCTCAGTGTACACCTGCCCATTAGCACATATAGGGCATCTAGTGTAGTGTATCTTTTAAGTGTAAACTTCACTGCATCTCCAGTCTACATAGTTTTCTTTACCCGTGCGCTGAAATAGAATGAATATGTCGGCACAGATGGGGAAAGGGAAGTAAACAGAGGAGTGCATGGAGATGGTTTTCGGAGAATGTGTGAGTGGAGCAGCTGTGACGGAGGAGAAGATGGACACCTCCTGGCCTCCGCAGCAGACGTCCGACAGAGGCGGTGGTATTTGTGCGCAAGGCCCTTGGCTCCTGTCTCGACACGGCGGACGTGAGCCGTGCTCTGGCATGGAAGTGGGGTGTGCTGTGAATCCTAACCGTGGTGGAGCTGTGTGCTCTAATGTAAGCTGTGCTCAACATGCTTGAAGGCTGAAGCTGGCGGAGGATGTTTTATCCGCGCCATTCGAGACAAATATGGTGCCCTTGACATGCATGAGGGACATCTCTGTCCAATTACCCAACATGTCCCACCCAGAAAAAGAGAGCAGAATGGACAGTGAAAAAATGTGCTGTAGCCCCGCTAGTCCTTAAATCCTAAATACAGTATCTAACAGGGATGTCCATTACTAAACAACTAGTCTTATTTTTTCATTCAATTCTACTTGTTCAGTTAGTTTCTCTTTTACAAAATATTCATTTCTAATTATTTATGTCTAATTGTAAGAATATTAATGAGTGTTTAGCTGTTGGTTGTACTGCACCTCACGAGTTTGGGCACTAGTTGTCTAAGGCATCGTTTTTTGCTGACATCCAGTCATCATTAAGAAATAAAGCACCTTAAAAAATCTTGGCCACCCAATGAGAATTGAGTATTCCGCAGAAGCGTCTAATAATTGGCTCATCTGATCTCTCTTGATTGTGAGTAATTCAGTGATCCGTGAGGCGTCTCCTAGAATGGACCCCCGTAATTATATTAGTAGTTTCAGTTTGAATAGTTCTCTTTTATCACATTTGTCTCCTTACAATTCTATAATTTATTATTGTTGATGCCCATGGCTGTGATCTAGTATGGTTGTTAATTGCATGGCAGTTGTGATTAGACAGAGGGACCATTTCAACTAGAGGCACTGGAATTTGCATGAGAATTTGGGAAAATTTCAGAATAATGGCATTTCGGCACAATGCAGAGAGGATGATGCGCTAGGCTGTGATTAATCTCGCCTGTTAAAAATAAAGAGACAAGAGCTCGACAAGATGGCACAGGAGAGAGAGACAAAGGCACAGCACGACACAACACACACTTGCACACACTCAGAGCTTGTACAAACACACACACATACACACAGTACACACACACACACAGACATATGGACTATGCAGACAGATGTAGAGCTAACTGAAAGACACCCAGACACACAGGCTCCTATGAACACAAATGGTGCCCATACAAACCAATGCACACACACACACTCAGACACATACACAGACATACTAGTTAGAATGTAAACACATTGTTACACACACACACACACGCACGAGGACCCATTGTTGGCGGGTGCTGTACTCAGTGGGGTTTTCAGGTTCACACTGGACTGATTTAGATGATGATGATGATGATTCTCAGGAGATTTGATGTTGTGGGCGACG
>JAGFZM010001713.1:216267-218767 GCA_017657215.1 Limnothrissa miodon | reverse complement strand
TGTCCAGAACCTCGTCCACTATCTTTAGAGTATCTCTCCCTCTCCACATCTCTTGTTTTTCTCTGTCCTTAAGCATATCCCCAGTTCTTACTTTTCCTCTTTCTCTCCCTCTCTCTCTCTCTCTCTCTCTCTCTCTTTCTCTCTCTCTGTCTCTCTTTGGCCCTCTTTCCTCTTTTCTCTCCATCGCTCCATTTCCCTTGTCTCTCCAGTCGGCAGCTGACAGCACTGCAGTTCAGCAATCTGCCAATGAGAGAAAAAGAGAGAGAGGCCAATCTGCAGGGCCCAATTAAACTGCAAGAGCTGAGTGCAGGAAATGGCAGACCCAGAGATGGAGACAGAGATAGAGAGAGAGAGAGAGAGAGAGAGCAACAATGAGAAAATAGACCATGCATGAGTGTGTGAGAGAGAGACTGAGAGAACAAGAGAGAGAAAGAGGGATGCAGTGAAGAGGCGAGAGAGCCCCCTGCAGTGCTGCTGTCTGTGTGTGGGCCCCTCACAGGGAGCGGGTTGGCCAGGCATTTCCACCTGATGGCTGGGGGCAGGTGCAGGCCACAGTGCACCCGGCTCAGGCTGGGACTGCTGATCCTGGTGCTGGCACCGGCGCTAGTGGAACTGGTAAGTTGGGGGTAAGGCAGAGGGGGTTAGTGAGGGTAACCGTGTGATTGGCAGACTGTCATAAGGGCTCGGCTGCCTAGCTCTCTGATTGGCTGACTGGCCGTTGGGCTCCCTCACTGTCAGCCTCAGCAGGGGGCAGAGAGGAGAGGAGAAGGAAGAGGGGAGCTAATTAAATCCTGCCTAATGGAGGAAGGATTGTGTGTGTGTGTGTGTGTGTGTGTGTGTGTGTGTGTGTGTGTGGCATACCCGTGTGTATGTGAATGCATGTCTCTACACACATTCCCTATTTCCAAAGGGGCTTTCTCATAGCCCAAGAGACTGGCCACTGCTGGCTCCTGACACCGCACGCTGTGCTGGTGCTGCTCCATGGCAACGCGAGGAGGCCTGGAGCTGCAGCTGTGTCTGCGCCTGAGCCCCAGCCCGAGCCCGTGCACGGAGGCTGACCAGCAGCAGCTTGGCGTTAAATTGAACAGCACTGAGCTGAGGCCGGCGCTGGGGAATGTGCTCTAGCAGCATGTCAGCTGGAGAAAAGGCCACTAATGGAATACACTGCAAACCAGCGATATGCATTCAGCCCTGCTTAGCCCCTCAGCTTCCCCCATTATCTGCACGCTAACCCGCTCAATCCAACACGGGCCCCCAGAGGGAGC
This sequence comes from Limnothrissa miodon, assembly GCA_017657215.1. NCBI lineage: Eukaryota > Metazoa > Chordata > Actinopteri > Clupeiformes > Clupeidae > Limnothrissa > Limnothrissa miodon. Next base: position 217,502 of record JAGFZM010001713.1, on the reverse strand, counting down.
GCATTCACACACGCGCCGATTGGCCAGACAGTCATGCTACCTTCATAAAAAAAACACAACAAAGTTGTATGTTTGGATTTTTTTTTTAAATTATTATTATTTTGTATCTGCCTGTTGCGGAACTATGGTTGGAAATGTGAAACCATTACCACGAGCCAAGGAAATGTCAAGTAGAGAAACTCTGTAAATAAATGGGAATCAAGCCTTTTTAATCATATCATACTTTATCGGCGTGCGCGTGGGATAAAGTTGTAGGTGAGAAATTAGAGCAGTGTGCCACCAAGAAAAGACATTATTGAGCGTAAATGCCACGCGCACACGTGGCCTTTTCCAATGTATGGTGCATACAAAGCTGTGCGTGGGCGCGCCGAGAAACTGGTGCAGGGGGGGGTAGGTGAGGTTTGCGCGTGGGCTTTTGATCAAGTGTTAACATGCAGAGCTGTGTGTATATTTTTCTTCAGGCAACAGAAAGAGAGTGTAGTCATTCTTAATGGATGGCACTGGGCATTCGTCAGTGGTATGTACATGGACATGTATGCGTTTAAATGAAGTGGTTTGTGCTGTAGGTTGCCTTTCGAGCAGCATGCGCGGCTGAGCGGGTTGAGTATGTACTGTATGGATGTATGCACACAATAACTCGAACTTGTCTGTGTCTCCATCCATAAAAACAAGGACGTGGTTATGTGTGTATTTTTGATGGCTTTGTTACATGAAGGCCTAAAAGTTGCAGAGGTTGTGTGAAGGAACTCATTAGATTCTAAGAAAGAAAAAAGATACAAAAAAAGGTTTATATGCATATTTCTGCGAGTGTTGTGTCTGTACTTGTCTGTGTGAGTGTGTGTGCGCTCATTTGCGTGTGTAGTGTATGTGTGTGTATGCGTCTGTGTGTGTGTGTGTGTGTGTGTGTACAACTGAAGCTGCAGCTCAGCTTTGGCCCTTCACTGACCCTCAGTCCAGTAAAATCGATGTTCTTACAGACAGGTACAAAGAGGTCGCCGCCTTCCTGCTCACCTGTGAGACAGTCAGCAATGAATATCACATGGGGGTCATAGCTTTCAATTGTGTGTGTGTGTGTGTGTGTGTGGTTGGGTGGGTGGGTGACAAAGAGAGATTGTATTTGTGTATGTGTTTCCATGTATGTGCACAAGTGTGTGTGTGAGAGAGAAAGATTCTGTGTGTAGGCATGACGAGAGAAACACATGAGGATCAATAATCATAATTTCTGCTTAGTACTT
>JAGFZM010001713.1:174332-216257 GCA_017657215.1 Limnothrissa miodon | reverse complement strand
TGAGGCCCCCACGCACACGTCACCCATCCTCTGTGATCAGAGGCGCCACAGTCTCCCTCCCTCCAGCAACAAACCTTAAGGGAGAGGAAATCTCAGCAGGGGGCTGCAGCAAGTGTGCTGAAATCATAGAGCTGTGTGTATCTGTGTGTGTGTGTGTGTGTGTGTGTGTGTGTATGTGAGGGTCGTGGTGGTGGTGGTGGATTTGTAACTGGGTTTTGTATACATTTGTTTGTGAATGTATGTTTGTTTATCTAAGGGGGGCTGGTAGCACAGAAAAAGGTTATAATTACGTGCATAGAATTTGGAATAAATAAATACTCTGGTTTTCTTTCTGGTTGGTGTTTGTGTTTCTGAGCGTAAGCATTTTTTCTGTGCATCTGTACTGTTCACAGATGTGTGTGTGTGTGTGGGACTGTGTGTGTGTGTGTGAGCAGGCATGTTCTGCGTGTGGGGTGTGTTCTCCGAGCTCTATATCTAGCAAAGCTGTGGTGCCATTAGTGGTGTGAAGTTTGATTAAGAGCTCCTTGGGGCTTGTGGGGATGAGATTGTGTTTACCACTACACTTTTCTGCCCAATACAGGGCTCTCTTTGGTGGGGCCTGATTAAGCCCAGTAGACCCATTAGTCTCACTAATCAGAGACTCCGCCACCACTGTTCCCAACAGGTTAATTAGGCAAACGCGAACCTAGAACTGCTGGCTAGCACTCACATGAGCTGTTTGGATGGGTACAGGTACGGGAGCTTTGCCTCAGCATTGCACATGCACACACACACACACACACACACACACACACACACACACACACTCACACACATAAACTGGGAAACTCAAACACAATCCCACTCTTACACACTGCCAAAAAAACAAGATAGCAGACTGTAATGTTGTGTGATTGAACACTGGATTAAAGCCCCATTCCTCCAAGGCAGAGGCGTAATTGGGTCATCCGTATCCAGCTAGCAAGAGAGCGATTGTAGTTCAGAGTGGTCATTCTTGGTGACGAAAAGGTGGGGGGGGCTTGGAAGGGGGCAGGCGATAGATGGGGGGGGGGGGTGGGGGAAACGCAGGGCTGTGCTGTGCTGTGCTGTGTCGGGCTCGGCTCTTGGAGGGCACCTTAGAGAATATTGTCGGCGGCACAGGTGTCGGAGGTGGAGAGACTGGAGATGATCGCGGAGGATGGCGAGAGCTCACCACAGCGGGAGGGCAAGGATTACACCGTGTGTTAGACCAGAGCCGTACCCCGGGAGGGGGGCATTTTGATGGGCCCTGACTCAGTGGGTAAGACCTTCGCTGTGCGAGAGCTTGTTAAGGTGCAGCCTATGTATTTTTTTTCACACATTTAAAGCTGAGCTGAAGAGGGGTTTGTGTTAGGACTACCGCTGGGATCCAAGAGATGTGATTTGGACTGAGGGGAAAATGTCTTATTTGAGGCGTCTCCTGGATAGCACGCACTTGCTTTTATCTTGTGCGTGTGTGTGTATGTGCGTGCATGCGTGCGTGTCCGTGTGTGTGTGTGTGTCCATGTGCCTCTGTTTGCATAGCATTAGAGTGTGTGCATTCATAGCAGCATCAAGTTTTATTCTAGGAGATGAGCCTCTCATTGGCCACATGCTCCAGTGCAGAGGCGTGTCTGTCATAGGCTATATATTCCTGGGCAGCATTATTTACTTTATTGTAACTTTATTGTATACTTTACTTACTTATCATATTTCTCTAAGTTGGAGGGACATCCACCCTATGACACATCTACCCCAAATACTTTAATAGTAGTGGCATCCATCTTTAACTGTTGTGAGGATGCAGCTCCTGCCATGCAGGTCTTCTAGATGTTTCTTTGTCTCTGTGGCCTGTTGCATGGAGATGAGCTAGTGCCGCTGTGGTCCACAAAGGTGGCTGAAAAAAAGACTGGTTTTGTATTCTACCCTTATCCATCATTACCCTTTGCTGTCGGCTCACAGTAAGACGCATCATGCGCGATGCAGTCAGCATGATGTCACGTCCTGATGAAGAGGCATAGGTCAAGTAACAGGAATCAGCCGTATTGCTGTCGTGTGCAGTCCTGCTGGGCTCTCTACATCCAGTTAATCTCATCTGGAGCTTAACTAATCATTGGTTCAATATGTGGGCTGAATTTGACATATAGGCCAAACCCATGCCTTTAACTGAACAGGACGTCTGGATAGGAGCTAGGCATTCACAGATTTCAGATTCATGTCATTTTTCTATCTAGATTAAGGCATTGTTCAGTTGATTGCTGCATGTGCCTCCTGAAGTAAAATTACAGTGCTGGTATTGTTTAGTAACAAAACAAAAATGCCTGGATCCGAACACCCACTTATGAACCCAATTAGAAAAGTAATAATAAGAGCTGGTGTGTGTGCAGCATTTGTGACAATTCGCCAATTAAAGGCCCATTCTCTTCTTGAGTGAACTTTGAACTACTATGGAGAATAAAGCATCAGACTGTATCTAAAGGCTCCCAAATGTAATTTCTTGTGCAAGTTTACAAGTCTCAGCTTCTTTTTTCATGCCATTGTTTTTTCATAGGCGCAAATTCTAGGGATATACAATGGAGAGGGTTGAGTTCTTATCCACCGCTCACAGTAGAAACCAGAGCAGATATTGGCTCCTGTGTCTGCTGTGATGTCTAATGAGCGCGCACACACACACACACACACACACACACACACACACACACACACATTGAGACTGAGAGAGACCTCGCCAAAGTGCTGAGGCTTGGGGAAAAGTGGAACATGATTCATCTTGTTTGGAAAGCGTACCTTTATTAAAGCGAGGCAGGAAAGAGGGAATGAGAGAGGGAGAGAGAGAGAGAGTGAGAAGGTGGGTGGGAACCACAACAATAGTGGAGGCTTTGTCTATTTTTTTCCCATCTTGTTTTCTGTAATTGCTTTGAGCTCCATCCTGTGAGTTTGAGGAGTTGAGTCCCATCTCTCTTCAACTAGCTAAGCCGAGTCGAGCGAGGTAGGTAGGTAGGTAGGTAGGTAGAGGTGTAGGTGGAAAGGCGTAATGACTGCATCACACCACACACACGGGAGAATGGGGACGAGAGAGGAGGGGAGCTAGAGCCAGAGAAAAGGTGTGAAAGGTTGCCAGAGATCCACCGCTTCTCTAATGGTTCTATAATTGATCCATAATAGATCCATCTCATCACATGTGCTGTTTTTTCAATGAGTGTTGGGCAGTGAGTATTTAATTTCAAAATAATTGTTGTAATTAGATAATTCACCTTGAAAGAATGTCTCATTAAATTACAGTTGCTTTCAGGAAATACTCAAAATAACAATTTCAGTTACGTAAAATATTTTGAAGAAACATTGATTACAGGTTTAATAGGTTTTGTTTTGTCATTTTTTTCTTTTGCACAGCCTAGATTTACAGCTGAAAGTGTGATAATATTCTGATGTGTCCAATTGGTTCTCCAATTGGCTCTAACTTGCTTGCTGGATCTACAAGCGGACTGCCCTTGGGAGGCAATGTCAGATAGAAACTTATAGGCCTATCCAAATGCAAGGAACAGATAAACTAGCTGTACTTACTGTATGTATAATCATCCAATACAAAAAGACAATCAATTAGGCAGTGATGCTTACCAATGTTGAATGTCAAATACCTTATTTGAGCAAGCATAGCCATTTATTAAACAGCATGGTATCTAAAGTAAAAAGGTGTTGAATAAGTTGATAAGCAATTTGACGGTTGTCCGTGTTGAGGAATACTGTTAGGTTCATCCTGCCAAATTGCAAAAGCTGAAAATTGCTGACGATTAATAAAGTTCATTCAGAGTGCAGAAAAGTAATTGAAAAGTAATCTAACTAGTTACATTACTTGTATGTAATTAGAAAGTTACATCACATAGTAACACGTTCAGTGTTGGGGAGTAACTAGTTACATGTAACAAAATTACGTAATTTAATTACAAAATAAAAGTAACAGTAATCAGTTACAGTTACATTGAAAAACTGTGTAATTAAATTACAGTTACATTAAGGAAATATTCAGGATTACATTTCAAGTTACATATCTTCTGCAGTGAAACATTTGTCGTCATGTTTGAATTTGCAACTCCACCCACTTTACTAAGCAGTCTGCTCTTGCGATGATGACTGCAATGTCAGATAGAAACTCAGTGTTGGCCTAGCCCAGGGTTGGTCAACCATTCAGAGACCAAGAGCCACATTTTTACTGTGTTACCGCAAGGGCCACATCATACATGGGCACACATTAATATCACCCACCCCCCCTTTCTCTCACCCACACCCACGCACCATGTAAGGCAGAATGATTTGCCATTACATTCAACAAAAAACTATAAACTCCCCCATTTCAAACGTCCTGTGTTTATCTTCATATTTTGCTGTGCATTCATTCCCTGCCATTTTGAGAGCGAAATTAACAAATTGTTTACTTAAATGATCTTGCCCCCTGTCAGAAAACTTGACTGTATTTTCATCTCACACACACACACAAACAAAAACTTCAATATGAATGCAAGAGCCACATGAGACCAAGCAAAGAGCCACATGCTGTCCAGGACCGCGGGTTGGCCATCGGTCTAGCCCATTGCAGAAAGTAGAAATGAGCTAGCAATCACACAAAAAAGACAACTTCTAGTTAATGCACTGAAGTCTAAGGAGTTTGTAGGGATCTTTACAGCAGTCAGTGTTGATTAATACTTAAAGGGTAATCCACGGTTTTAAAAACTGGAAATGATTGAAAGGTGACAAAATTCATTCAAAATGTGGGAAAGTAATTAAAAAGTAATCAAATGTAATTAGTTACATTACTTTGTTAAAGTAATTTAAATAGTTACACTTGTATTACATTTTAGATAGAGTAACTTGTAACTGTAACACATTACAATTCCAAAGTAACTTTCCCAACACTGAACACGTTATATTTCCAAAGTAACTATCCTAATGCTACAAACAGCTGTAGGTGGGAGGCTAGCTGCTATGGCCCAACAAACAGAATGGCTAGCAGATTCTAATGAGTGGAGATGACTAATTTTAGGTAGCTTCAGACACAGCGTTTGACAGAATAGGATGCCGTGACGCTTCTTCTTGTTTAATGGGTCCTCGCTAATTGAGATGGGTATTCCATCACGCTGCCGGGCACTGACTACACACAATTAGCACTCAGTGCAACATGTTCAAGAATCCCATTCTCCCCTAACATATGGGCCACCACCCCATCCTCATGCCCTGAATTGAGGAGCCGCACAAAGAGGAGGTTACATTCCAGCCAAAATAAACCCTCAGACGTGAGAATGGCCAACTTTTTAGATGGTCAGTGGAGATGTCGGATTTCTAAATAATGAGGGGTCACAGGGAGTTTGATGGTTGCACCAACAACGGTTATTAACATATTATTAACATCAAACAATTAGACATCAAATAATCCCAGATCCTAGTTAGTATGCGGCATCTGCCTTTCTACTTGCTTTCCATATCTGAAGGGGGGTGGTGTTACCCGGGTTCAGTCTCTACATGGAAATGCTTCAGTTCAGACGTGCTTTATATCACAGGCTGACAGGGCGGAGAGGGAAGTCTTCCAGGAACTAAGTTTTAGAAAAGCACACACAGCGAGTCAGGGAGACAGAGGAAGTGGGATGAGCTCCAGACCACATTGAGATGCCTCATGGGACAGAGACCTAAGTCTCCTTTGACCAAACTGATATCAGAGGCAGATCTCATATTCCATTGCAGCGCTTTTGTTTGTTTTTTTTCACACACAGACCCCCCCTAGGACATAATATAAATATTTTTAACGTCATTTTTTATGTATGACACACACATGAAGATTTAATAAGGGTGGGTTAGGGTTCTTCACAAATTGTGAATTAATAAGAGTTCAATTAAGTCCTACTGCGAGAGTGGGAGAAGAAGAAAAAGGCAGAAAAAAGAATGAAAGAGAAAGTCTCTTTTTGTTGCACTAATAAATATGAGATCTCATACAGTGTAGGATCACTCTCTCCAGTTATCCAGATGCCTGCGGTTGGCTGTTGCCTTTTAAATGTTAATATCAATCCGCGTTTGATCACATTGTCAACAGCCCTATAACTCACTACTTGAGTCTGGAGAAGTTTCATCCAAGAAACCTACTGCAGTTTTGCCGTCGCTCTCAAGGCCAGAACGTTCACAAAGCCACCCAAAAGTTTGACATTGAGGGGGGGAATGAACGGAATATTAGCTAGATTCAGCACATACAAGAGTCATTACATGGATGTTAAGGAACATTAGGGTCTGTGCGCAGCGGAGACTCCCACTGTTTGTCTCTGGCGAGTTTAATAATGTTCCGAAGCCTTCCATTGTCCTACTCCACTGCTCAGAATTCCAACCCTCTGACAATGGGAGACATTACTTGAGCTGTTCTCCATATTTCTCTGTAGTTATTACCATAAGTCCGACCCCCCTCCCCCAACACCACAATACACACACATACTCACACACACACAAGCCTACTTTCCCACTCCCTCCACTCTCCTTTGTAGAATGGACTACTTCAAAGCATGTTATATTCTCTGTGCTGAAATGGAATCCCTTTATATGGGAGCTTTGTTAAGTCGGCACACGCTGTGCATATCTCCCCCCGCTGCTGACGGCCCGATCGCATGCACTCCGTGATTATGCCTCAGCTTTCTCTTGCGCACAAAGTGTTGTTTCTCCGTAATTACAGTCCATTTCCATAATCCCAACAAAAAAAATGAAGAAAAAAAGGAAGAGCCACTGCTCTTATTGTGACATCAAATGGTTAAAAAAAGCCTCAGTCTTATACATACACACACACACTGTCTCTCACAAACACACACGCTCACTCACCCACTCACATTCTCTCAGACGCACACAAACACCTACATCAGAATAGCTGTGGTAAGAGAATGCAGTTGTGTGTAGCTGTGTTCATTGATGGTGTGGAGTGTGTCTTGTGAGGAGAGGTGGGCAAGGTGATGGTGAAGCGAATGTGGCGTGTGTGACCCCTGGTGGAGTCCACCCGCACAGAGGCATGTTCCCCAAATGCTAATGGGCCTTCAGGGACTCCTTAAGCATGGCATGTGTCCAATTTACCAGGTGAGGAGCGGGAGAGGGCCGAGCGGGAGGGTGACGACTCACTCCCCCTCGTCTCACACCGCTCCCGTCTCCTGTCCGCTTCCCGCAGCCGGGGGGTGACGTCCCCCCACCACTAGCTCTCACTCTCACGCTGCTTTCCCGCTCTGCCTCGTTGCCTTTCTGTCTGCCTTCCTCCCTCCGTTGGTTCCCCTCTCTATTTCTGTCTCTAATTCTCCTATCCATGTTTTCTTCTCCGTCTCTCCTTACTGCAGTTCCTTTTTCTTCATGGTTTCTTCTTCTGTCACCATTTGTCTCTTTGGTGCCATCGTTTCTTTTATCTACAACTCTTTCTCTCCCTCTCTCACTCTTTCTTTCCCTCTCTCTTTTCTCTTTTACATTGTCTTTTTTATCTAGGGAGACATTTTTCTCTTCCCCTTGCTCCAAGGACTCGTCCGTGACCCCCTGATATTCCTGCTGTGTGAAGTGAAGGCTCCATGCACACAATTGCAATTCTTTAAAGTCCCCCGTAGCGCCAACTTCATTTCGCCCAATCGCCGCGAGACACATCTGCCCCCTCACCCACACAGGAGTGACACAGGTGGCAGCAGTGTATACGCCAAGTGCCACTCTTATCAGCCTATGGTGCTGCCCTGAGCAGAGCTCTTTCAAGTGATGCGCACAAATGGAATGAGCTTCTGGATCAATCCGACAGGGAGAAGGGAGAGACACATGTGCCTTTGACTTGTTATTTTTGGTTGTAAAAGCAGGACAGTTGGAACTCCACAGAGAAGTTTTGCTTTCCCTCATTTGCGTTGCGCTCATGTCGCTGTGGCACAATGCACCAGATGACAGCTGGAAATGAGGCTGTTTCTCATTTTGTATGGAGTGGGATGAATGGAACTAGATAGATAGATAGATAGATAGATAGACTGACTGACAGACAGACAGACAGACAGACAGATACTTTATTGATCCCCAAGGGGAAATTCAAGGTCCCAGCAGCTTACAAAATCACACACAACATATACTACAGTGTACACACAGGATGATAAGAAGCAGATCAACAAAACAACATGACTAGATCAACATTACTAAAAAGAACAATAGAATACAAATACTAAGTGTAGAGATGCACATGAATGTACTGTGGTCCAGTATGAGGTGCGTGTCAAGGTAGTAGTGCAAATGAGTCCAGTAGTGAAACAGTGCAAGGTCTAGTGACCAGCAATAAATATGTCCATATGTAAAATGGGCAATAAAAATATAAGCATAGCAATTTAACAGTTCTAGTATAAGTATATGGACAATAAGATAAAAATAAAAATAGAATAAAAAATTACAGCATCAGTGCAAGGATAAGTCATATAAGGGTTCATGCATCAGTCAAGTATGAGTTCAAGAATCAAGTTACAGTTATTGTTATTGGTCAAGTATGAAGTTACAAGTATAAGGAGGGGTTGTGCATGTGGGCTAGTAAGATCCATAGGCAGTGTCAACAATACACAGTATTGTAGAAAAATGTCTTGTAAGTGTATAAGAGGGTTAAGGTGCAGATAGACTATGCGGAGAAGTCCAACTCTCCTTTGTGCCCAGGGCCATACAACTCTACAATGCTTCACTGAAAGGAAAAGGAGAGTTGGACTTCTCTGCATAGTCTATCTGCACCTTAACCCTCTTATACACTTCTCACTTCTGCGACAACAGCAAACACAATCCTCACCTTTCTTCGGCGTCTTTGTGTCGGCTTTGTGTTCTCACAACTGCGCTGTGCGAGAGCGAGCGTGCGTCAAAGTGATGAGCTGTCCATCGCAGTTGCCCCTTGCATGCGTCATGGCAGCCCAGTTCCCCATAGCCAGTCCACGACGGGTGCATTTGAGCAGTTGGCCATGAGTCAGTAATTAACTTCAGGAGGCCTTTCCCTTCCCCGCCATCTGGACATTAATCAGGCCAGTCACTCTTCGGCCTCAGGGCCCGCCATATTGGAGCCTCATTTTATTATTATCGTCAAATCTCTGAGCTGCACTGCAGGTCTTGGCCCAAGTCCATCGTTTACACTCACAACAATGGGGATGGGAGGACAGACAATGGTGGAGGTGGGAGAGAGAGACAGAGAGAGAGAGAGAGAGAGAGAGAGAGAGAGAGAGAGAAAGAACATAAAACAAACCTTCACTAGTGCATTAGCACACATACACACACACACACACATACACAGAAAGGGAGAGAAAAGCATCTCACTCCATGTGTGAGCACACACACACACACACACACACACACACACACACACACACAAGCACACAAGTGAGAGAGAAAGTGAGAAAACCTCCTGAGGGGTCTCCTACTTTTCAGAGCATGGCGATGGCCAATGGAGGGCAGTGACAGAAGCTGTGCCAGCACAGATCCAGGAGGAGACGAGACGCTGTGGCGTCCAGGAAAGAATATAACAGCCGCTACAATGCCAAAAGCCTCCTGGCCTGATATGATCCTTCAGCACACCATTGCCTGCCTGTGTGTGTGTATTTTGACTGTGCTTCATTATTTATTTTGTTGTCAGCAGCAGTGGTACTGTGGCGGCTGCCATGTTCCTTTTTTTCCACAACGGTTGACGGTTGGGCTGGCGTCGGGCGTGTTTTTTGCGCCTCAAGCAGAGAGGAGGTTTACCTCCCGGTGCCGCCGCTGGCAAAGATTTAGCTTCCCAGGGTTTTTGAGGCGTTAGCTGCGCGGGTGGCAGGAGGCACGTAGGGCCAGGCTGGCAGCCGGCTCATCAGCGGGCACGTGAGTGTATTTGACTGGCAGGGACTGACTCACCTGCCAGCTCACCTGCAAAGCCAACGCAGCCTGGCTGAGCTGGGCGAGGCTGTGAGGCTGTCTTCTGCTGCCCGGCAGTCGGGCGTATCAAGGCAGCTCTAGGGCCTCTGGTCCCAGCCACTGCAAGTAGATCTGGCAGAGAAGAAGAAGGTGAGTGAGACTGAATCAGAAAGAAAGTGTGTGTGTGTGTGTATGTGTGTGTGTGTGTGTGTGTGAGAGAGAGAGAAAGAGAGACAGAAAAAACAAAAGTAAGAGGCAGAGAGAGAGGCTGTCAGTCTTGAAGCAGTGGTCGAGTGAGTCTGCGGCAGACACCAACCACAGGGCAGAAGGAGGAGCAGCTGCTCAACCGGGCACACACACACTCTCACAACTCCGATTAGCCCAGACTCAACACACCCCCGGCCCTGCTGGGTGGACGTGGAGTGCGGAGTGGATCTTTGTGTTTGGCTTCTTCCCGGGAGCGTGTCCAGCGCCAGATGTGATTAGAGCAAAATCTCTGCTGTATTGTGGACTGTTGGTGTTGACTGTGCTGCTTAGAGTTGATTGTAGGAATGTGACTGGCAGGCACCAGAAGCGCTGTTAGACACAGACGGAGAGGTGCAAGTGGATAGTCAGTGGATATACTAATGGGCTGGCTCATGTCGGAGGGAGGTGGACTTATTATGAGATTGATGCTGTAGAGGTTTGCAATTTTGTCAGGGCTTCCAATGTTTCCAGCCACGACGCTCAAACAGCATCAACAGAGCCACCTCAGGGCCGTTTAAACACTTGCAAAGCAATCCGAAGACCTTTCTGGCTCGGGTTCACTGGGGCCTCGGCACGCAACTCCTTGACGCGCGCTTGTGTGCTCAGCGCACCCATTCAATTTGCTTCAATTTCTTGCTCTCCACCTGCCCTTTGTGCATGAGGCTTGGCTCTCAGCAGCTTCCTCGCGCACTATCAGGCCCATTTGGTGGAAGCCATCCAATTGGCAATAAGTGAAGTGGGCACTGGCGATGGGGGAGTCGGGGAGCGGTGAGCATGGAAGGGGTTGGGGATGAGCGTGAGGTTCGTGTGTATATGTGGGGGGGGTCTCGGGATGAAAGGCGAATCGGCAGAGTGCCATGAGAAATGACTGGGGCTAATGACTGTTTGTGAAGAGGCGTGTGTTTGAGAGAGAGCTCTTTGCCCCGCTGCTTATCTCACTGGCACAGGCCCGCAGCTCACCTTAGACCCAAAAGCACTCTGGCCCCCGACACAAGAAACTTCACGCCCTCACTCCTCTTTTTTTCTACAGAGGAAACTCCTGCGCCACAAACCTGCTGCCACAAAGCAGCACAGCTGTTGATGGGTGCAGAGGAAATCAAAACGTTGGAACAGATAAAACAAAAACATTAACCAATGCCTGGTACACCCCCCCCCCCCCCCCCCCCCCCCCCCCCCCCACCCCCTGTCTACCTTTTTGGCCTCCTGGTCACATGTGAACTACCAACCAGTAGTTTCTGTTTTATTCACAGCTGTGTGGACATGAAAGGCAGTATGTGTGCCGATCCCTCCCTATGTACTGTAGGCATGGTGTTGTGGGTGAATTATCCAATTAGGACAATTAGATGGGCTGCCTCCTCTCAGTGGGCAGTGTTTATCAGATGATTTCAAATTTCAAAATAATTTAAGATAGAATAAGGGTTAGTGTGTTTGTATCAAAGTATTCTGCTGATTTATTTTTTATTTTCTCGTTTTCTACTTACTACTTTCCTATACATTTGATGCTCTTGCCTTTACCGTAACAGGAGAACAAGGAGAGAGGGAGGGAGAAAGAGGGAATGAAGGAAGAAATAGGAAGCACCCATGGGCTCACTCATGAATTATTCAGAAGCAGGAGGCAAAAGACGGGAAGAGGGAGTGAGGGAGCGGCTGAGAGCGGAGAGGAGGGAAAGAGAGGGAGAGAATGAAAGAGGGAGAGAGAAGAGAGAGAGAAAACAACATTTTAGGCTAATTAATCATGCCTCTAAATATAGATGAAGGGTCTGTTTTGTTGCACAAGTTATGAGTCTCTCCTCGTAGGCGGAAACAGGAGGGAGACATCAGAGAGCGATAGAGAAGGGGGGAGGGGGGAAGGAGAGGAGGGAGAGGAACACATCCCTGTGATTAAAGCAGGAAGCCACGATAGAGGAAAGAGAAGGGGGGGGGGGGGTGACTTAATGTGAGTTAAGTGTGTCTGCCAGTGCCTGTTCACCTGACTCTGTAGCCCTTTCTGTGCAGGCTTGCATCGTGAATACAGGGGTGGGTGCTGCTTTTGATGCTCACCAGCCTCTCACAGTCATTACATTATGAGCACATTATGAGTGGGGACTGCACTTGTGCGCCATCTCGCTCGCTCTCTCTCTCACACACACACACACACACACATCGGAAATGCTTAGAAGATAATGACACGTCGGAGTGGAGAGGAGTTTGCATTAACGATTCCCCATCAAAAGTTCGTCAGGGTGTAGGGAATTTTGAAAGGTACCCTGTGTATTTCTGTCATCTTAATGCGAGCTATTCAGACAAAATCTTTTAGGTCTTTTTGCATCAGTGCAACCTGGAATTATTCATTGCGGCATATTGTCCGAGAAGCCTGGATCCACTTTGCCCTTAATGCATTCCAAACGGAAGCCATCATTGCTTGTTTACCCGCGGTTACAGAGCATTAAGCGGTGCTAGTGTATATTATTGATCAGGCCGTTAAATGGACAGACTTCAGCAAGTCCAACCCCTCTGTCCTGGCCTATCAGCTCATGCCCACATGTGTTTTCTTTTCTGTCTGTTTATTGACACGTGATCAATAACCAATCTATCTTGAGGACTCTAGAACAGGACATTACTGCCCTCTGAGGAGACCTGGCCTGGGTCTCGCCCCTCCCACCAATCCACACACATCCCGCCCCCCCACACACATACAGTACAGTGCATCCTGTCCACTTCCCCCACTCATATGAGAGTCTCATAAAACATGTAACTGTGTTTGTGACCCCCACCACCACCACCACCACCCCCACCGTCACCACCACCATCACCCCTCTCAACCCGTGTGCCTATGGAGGGCTTTTTCATCTCGCGCTCCATAAGGCCGTTGGATGGGAATTAGCCATGCATGCCTGCTGCAGCGGGGGCTTTCACCTGCTCCCCACAGGAGACATATAGGGGGACAGGAGGGCACACACAATGGAAAATTTGAGGACATTTTACAGTTTCTCTCTTTCGTACTCTCCCCTTTCTATTTTCTCTCTCTCTCTCTCTCTCTCTCTCTCTCTCTCTCTCTCTCTCTCTCTCCGCTTTAATTTCACTCCCTATTATGCAGTTTTCTCATCCAGTTTTTGTCTATCCTTCTGTCTCACTCTCAATTCTGATGCTAACATTAACTCTGTCAGTCACTTTAACATCTAGTTTTCTCTCTCCCTGTCTAACTCTCTCTCTCTCTCTCTCTCTCTCTATCTCTCTCCATATCTCTGTCTGCTCAGTCATTCTCTGGTTGCATCAGTAACATGGGGCAGAAGCCCAGTGGAGAGACTCAACAACAAACAGATGCTAAATTATGCATTTGTGTGCTTGGTGCTTCTGTTTGCAAGCACCGACCGGAGGTCTCTGATCTTATTCCAGACGTGTGCATTGATCACAGACATTGTCCCGAATTCCCAGGCAGCTTTGTTCTGAAGATACTTTTTTAACTTAATGACTTTTTTTTTAATCCTCATTATAGTGTGTCTAGATCCTGTTAACAGTTACAGATACCCATGATGCAACTGTAGGAATTGATTCACAGGTTCTTTGTAATACAAAACAGTCATGGTGTAGTCTCATCTCATTGCATTTCACATAGCCTTTCTTTCTATTTTCAAACTGAGATTAATTTGTTTTGATATCTCATTTGACTATTCACAGCCATATGCATGACATACAACACATCTCTACTGAAAAATAACCACATCCTTCAATTAGTTGATGACAGTTTAATCAATCCACAAAGATTCATTCTCACATATGGTCATAAATATGCATTCTTATGCCTTTTATTGATTTTTGCATTCACTCCTAAATATATGTTTTTATGGTATGTGCACACAATATGACGCGTTTAAATCAATTCTCATGCTTTGTTGATGATTTTGTGGAAAACAAATGTAAACGGTGATTGTATATGGTAGCTAACTATTTATTGTATGGTTTTGTGCACTCGACAGGTTGTCCCTAGTAAATACATGTACATTATTTATACGAATATTTTATGACATGAATAATGTACACATAAAGTCAGTTTTCTGCCACCTTTGCTTGTTAGGTTGCACCTAGGGTTCCCATTCCGTGATACCAGCCATTGCGTGCAGCCACAAAAGTCACTCCTTCTAAACTGGCCACAGATTGCAGAGTGTGCAATTTCTGTGACATCTCTCGCGGAATAGATTATTATGTTGTTGACTAGGAGGTCAAAGGCTAGATCCCTGGATGAGAACCTGTTTTTGAGAGGTAGAGCAAGCGAGAGAGTGAGAGAAAGAGAGAGACAGAGAGAGAGGGGGGGGGGTTGCTGGGAGAAAAAGGGGTGGGGAAAGAGCAGCACATCAGCTGTAAGTGGTCCCCTCCTTCTAGTCCAGTCTAGTGTGCACTTCTGGAGAGCCATTGGTTCTCCACCATGAGAAGAAAGAGAATTGGTATGTTAAATTTCCTGCAGTGAGTGAATTCAGTGCGGTGTCTGCAGGATGGAAGAAGATGGGTCCCAGGATGGACAGTGGGGGTGGGTAATAGTGATGCTTGATCTAAATTGCTGTGCTAGATGATCAGTGTGAGGTGCTGCTCGCTCTGTTTGCTGTGTGCTGTGAGGTTTTCTTGACATGATGCAATAGTGGCTGTGTGGAAAAGGGGACAAAATGAGGGCTGGTGGTGACTCTTCTTTGCCATCAGTGATTTATGTCGTGTAAACGTTTTAAAATAATGGTAGAAATAAGGTTCTGCTGTCTGATTAAGGTCATAAAAACTGTAGGCCTTTGCTAATGGCCTCTCTCAGTAAGCGACCATGTGTCAGGTCTCAATACTGGTAGTAAAGTATCTCATTGTATATTCAGTAAAACCATGCACAAGTACTACACTTCATCTTTTCTTACAGTGCATGACACACATTGGAAGAACTAGGGAGTGCACAGAAGATATCAAATTGATGCAGGTGGTTTTGAAGTCTAGTGCAATGGTGTCACCAGTCCTGGAGGGAGGGGTGGGTGGCAGACAGTGAGGTAAACAGAGACAGAAACAACCTCAAAATAAGCATCCATTCTGTCTGCATTAACAGACCACTGTATAAAGCCTGCTTTGTGTTTTTGTTTATTGGTTTGGCTGTTTTATTTTATTATAATTTATGAATGTCATTGTGTCTTTGAAGCAGACACATAGACACATAATTGTCTATAATTACCTGCTTATTGAGATCATAATTTACAACTTACTTGCTATTAATAAGCAGGAGGTTTATACTGAAAATTCTTAGCTAATGGTCTACTATGAATAGAATAAGGTAATACAGAATAAGGTAACAAATGGCTATGATCTCTCATGCAGCTAGTTAAAGGTAAATACTGTATGAATGTGCTAATATGTAGTGTTACGTTGATGAGTTCTTTATGTGTTGTATATTGATTGAACAGGCAGGTTTGGACAGTTTTGCAAATACCATATTCATGTAGAGTTATGTAAAGCCATTTGAAATGGCAACAGCAAACAGTACTTTTGAGTTAAAATCAGCCTAATTGAGCTATCTGTGCTTGAACTGACCCTCCTTGTGATAATTGCGAGTGCAAAACAGTGTTGTTGAAACCACACAAAGAGACATTCCAGCCAAAACAGCAGGTATCACTACTAGTTTGAATTTCTCTGTCTCATTTTAGCATTCTTGTTAGCCGTTAGCCGATTAGTAAAGACACAAGCTGTCTCATGCCCTCTCACATAACAAAATATATAGCCTCCTATATAAGCTCCCATTTGGCAATCCCCCTGCATGGGTGCCTTGAGACATTGAACTGCTGTATTTACCCATTCCAGTAGAGCACTGTGTGCTGCATTAACTTGATAAATCACATTAGCTTGGGCCAGAGTGTGGAAAATACGCCTGTGACTAAATCATTTGGAGCGGTGGTCTAAACACACTGAGGTGCCATTAATTTTCATTGTTTGGAAATGCCCCTGTGAGACAAGTGTCTCTACACAATGTGTGTGTGTGTGTGTGGGGGGTGGGGGGAGTGAGTGTGATTGTGTGTGTGTGTGTGTGTGTGTGTTTAGCAGCCTTAAACATGTTTTGCTCTCACTTCTTGAGGCTCGAGTCGGCCGAGCGTGACATTAGCAACACCTCAGACATGGGTTCACTTCCTCTGGTCCGCACAAACAGAGCGCTGAGCAAAATCCTTGTACTGTAACACTGAGTGGAGTAGACTCCAGTGCTCTGTGTCTGGGACAGCTGGGGCTCAGGAGGCTACTATATGTAGGCTCCTCTTGGATGTGGGCCAAGGTGTGGCAAGGCACAGAAATGCTGAACTCAATAGCGGTTCCATTCCATGTTGGCCTACTTTTATTTAGAGCATTCAGGTTGGAGTGTTTTTCCATCGCCTATGCAGTGTTGCACTCTCTGTCTTTCTCTCTCTCTCTCTCTCTCTCTCTCTCTCTCTCTCTCTCTCTCTCTCACTCTCTCTGATGTGTATGTAGGATGATTAGCAGACTTTTGTACCCCTCGGGCCTTGAGTCAGGAGTGCAACTTGAATGTCACTGTCAGGTCACAATCAATGTCTGTTTCAAGTCACAATTCACCATCCGCTGGCTCCTTGGAGGCATGATCGATGGCAACTTCTCCCTGAAAGAAAAGATTTTCCTGCAGCTGAGAGGAGAGCACCAGGGCCTGGGAGAGGTAGTACAGTTGGATGAAGTGCCCCAGTCCTTTTATGAGGAACAGATCAGATGCCTTAGAGAAGACTGTGTGTGACTGTGTTTGAAGAGTATTACACCATGAGTCCACAAGTTGAGAGTACTCGAGCATAGACTATCTTTGTGTTTCCAAAACAACAACTTTCACAGATAGTTGTTAGTATGACTTTGCATTAGTTTAAATAATGGCACCATCCCTAAGAGCCACCAAGCCAACAGGCATGAACACAAAAGTCTTTTTCGGCACACAGTCCTACACTGCAGTGTTCAATTAGGCACCCATTAGAATTTAATCCTAAAACATTTAATTACAAAACCACGCCACTGTGTTCCGGCACCTCTCTCCCCCAAAGTTCACCGGCATTAATTAATGACTGTTTAACATGGGATTAAGACCGTAAGTCAAGATGTTAAATACTTTCTGTGGGCTTTTGCCCACCAGCGAGGGGAGAGTGAGGCCTTGCAGAGATTCATAATGATGGCCCACTGTTCCTAAACTAGAGGAGGCGGCCGCTCTTGCCCATCAACTGGTTCATCTCTAATTAATGCTATTTAATTTCCCATTAACAAAAGAATTTGAGTGGTTGGTCACATTGTGAGTGTCATGCAAATATCACCAAAGGCTTTTCATAATCTTTTCTTTGCCACAGTGGGTGAACTACACTACTGCCAGTTGAGTTGATATTAGGCCTACAGGTTTGTTGGTTCAGTCATTTGGAAGTGATTTGTATTTTTGTGGGTGGATCATTAAGAAATGCGTTTGCCACTCAATGAGCATTACAATAATTACAATAATCACAATGAGAATTTGTCAGTGTGCTTCTTACAAGTCTTGAAAAAAACACCTCCAGTAAAGAGTGAGGTGTACATAGTCTTCTATTTGGAACTGAACTCCTGAACTGATCTCCAGAAGAAGCTAGCCAGGATAAAAGACAACAATTGTCTTAAGTCAAGTTTAAGTCACTGAGGATTAGATAGTAGTGGATTTAGAAATCAATGCTGTTGTTGTTCCTGGGTTATCCTGGCACGGCAACCAAAGGCGTGCTAAAACAGAGAAGGCTTTGTGGATAGGATTACACAGGGTAAAGAGAAAAAAAAGCTTGGATGCCATAAAAAAAAAACATTTGGAAAGCGAATGTCTAGATAGAACGGTCGGTCACTGCGGATTTATAACCCATCTTACAAGAAGAAAGGCCTTTTCAAAATAAATCATTCCAATAACGGATAAAACAAGAAACCTTCCCGGATGGCGTGTCGTCTCGTTAAACCATTCTGTGTGATTATATGCAGACAGCTACTAATAAATGGTGGGTTAATTGCTCTCTCTCCCCTTGCTTTAACCTGCCAGTTAATTACCTCTCCCCTTCAGGGTAGTGTCATTAGAAAATATAGGGCTCATTAAAAGGAAATGATAGCTTAATAACTTCTAATCTTTTATTTTTCTTTATGATCTAGAGGGACAACAAAGTGTTATATGTCTTAATTGACACATATTTGCAATTTAAAGCAGGGCTAAGCAACATGTCGTGTAATGACTCATGTTAGCATCCTAAACTGTATGAAACGGATTAATTAACTGAAAAATGTTGCTTACTGGGCCATTAAAGTGCTTATGAATCTTAGACGTACGACTGGTTATCTTTACTTTCTTGTTTATATCCAGAGCATGTGTCACTTATAAGCACAACAATCCATCAATCAATGTCTTTTTCAAAAACTGCAGTCAGTTATGTAATTTTAGGTTAGTGATTTGTTAATAATTTAAATAATTTCTCTCCATGCTTTTAATTTCGGTATTCACAGAATTGTGGGTACCTATCTTAAAGTGCCTTTTGGCCTAGTCATAGCCATGTTTTGTGTGTTAACTAGCTACAGAAACTAAAGTAACAAGCTGTGTTTGTAATGAAATATCAATCCAATCAGCCATGATGAAGTTGTCATTGACCATGCCAGCAGCATGTGCTTAGGCACCCTTGTGGCATGTATAATACATTTTAATGAATGGTTTTTGCCTTGCAAATTCACAACAGAACATTGGCATTCATGTTTTAAAGCAAACAGCAACCATGTTGACCAAATCACTATGTATATACATGCAAAGAGGGAGGTGCAACCTTCTGTTTTCCACACAGTTCTCCCTACAGTCATATGAGCCTCCTCTAAGCACTCATCTTGCTCGGATTTCCCTTTACCGCCAGGGATCGCCAAGTAAACCGATTTTCAGATCTCATGTAGGCCTGCTATGAACCATTAGTCAGCTAGCCTAGCTGTGTGAGCGAGGGCTGATACTCAATTTCCATGTCAGGTTACGTCCCTGGTTGGGCCGCCTTTGAAAACAGGGCAGGGCAAGTTAATTACAGCAGTAAGCGCAACAACAAACACAGGAAAAAATCCTGCCGCTCTGCTGAGACCTTGCCGGAACGAGGCGAAGCCACCACATTACGTGGGGATGATCTTTGCCCCTGGGTCACTTCAAACAGATTGACAAACCTTTGAGGGGGACGAGATAGGGGGCGCATGGCAATTTCACAAATGGCTTTTTTTTTGCACGCTGGTCGATTGCACAGGGGCCAAGTTCTTATCTAAATCCTAAAACTACTTGGCCAAACACCAGAAAATGGGAAGAGGCCCTTTGAGAGGGTTCAGTGGCTCCATAAGCCGGCTTCCACCCCTCTGTACAAAGTGCTCTCGCAGAAACCAGTCAAAACTAGCCCCTTCTCTGCAACATCCAAGCCGAGGGCAAGAAGAAGAAAAAATCCCCCTAAAAACCATTACTGACAAGTGTGTAGGGACTCCATGAGCAAAGAGATTTGGGAGTGCACTGTCCTTTGGGCTCAGTAGCCAGCATGGCTTTCTGACAGACAGACGCAGGAGGAAGAGGAGGGGGCTCGTAAGGATTTCAGATAACTTTTCCTCTTCACAGCAGCTTACCATCCCAGTTTAATGGATAAGCACACCGAGAGGAAAGGTGAAAAACGGCACAAACTTATAAAACTTCAGTGTGTTACAACAAGATAGGCACTCTGTCCCGCTTTATTCACTTTTACAGTGGGAGAAGAAAACTCATCCATACAAAAACTCATCACATCATCCCTCTTGACACAGAAAGAAAGAGAGAGAGAGAGAGAGAGAGAGAGAGGGTGGGGGGAGAATTAGTGTAGGCATAAGCCTGAATAGATTAGCAACCAGTCCCCAGCAAGGGAGTAAGGGCTCGGTATTAGACCTAATTGACTTTATTGACTGTTACCATGTGGCGCAGGACTCATTTCCTAATCTGAACAGATGTGGGTTAAAGGAAGGGGGATGGGGTATTGTTAGAGTTTGTCAAAACTGGCAAGACTTTTCCATAAGCCCCCAATCTCACACACTTCCTTTTCTGTCTCTCTTCGTCTTTATCTATCTATCTCTCTATCAAATCTCTGTCTCTCATGTTGTCTTCTCTGGTCCCTGCAGAAGCAGGCTGATTGGCACTCATTATAGAAGAAAGTGTGTCCCCGACTGGCACGCTGCGTGTGCTGTGGAACTGGGCCGATGGGACCCTGACAGCGTGCTGACAGTCAGTCACTCCACCTGCTCATACACTTACTGTGCTGTGAGACCCAAAAACTGGGAATCTTCTCAGGTCTCTGTCTCAGCAACACAGAGGTGCTTAATGTGTGTGTGTGTGTTTGATTTAAATCTGTACCACAGTGATGACAAGCTATGCTCTTTACACCTAACCACACTCCCACACAAGCCCCTGCGCTTGTGGGCACATGGGCCATACTAGGGGCATGTTGGGTGATGCGGAACCATGGAGAGCTGCTAACTAAGTGGCATCTTCTTTGTACAGTAAACAGGCAGTGAGGGACCCGCAGCACTGAGGCAACTCTGAAAGAAAGACTAGATACACTGAATTCAGCCTTGTTCCAAATGGGGGACGTGTTGCTTTCGAATTGGGAGGAGAAATAGCTTGTTGTTGTGAGCAGCCATTAGGCGGTAGCACCTGTGGCTGGACATGTTGCCTGTCATCACGTTCATGCTGGTTAAGTTTCCAGGTTGCCTGATGTGCACTGAAATGCTGCTTGTGTGTGAGGAGGAGGAGGAGGAGGAGGACGATGGTGACAGGTACACAGAAAGAAATGTTCGCCCTCAGACAACCCCGCGGGATCGTATGGCCCCCTCAAAGTGGTTGTAGTAGCGCTGTCTGTCCAGCATGGAACCTTTCACCTGCCATGACGCATCAGCATCTCCTCCACCTGAGAAGTCTTTCCACAGATGCAGACCTTTAAAGCAAAAGGGAAACTGAAATAACATTTTTCGGCCTCTCTCATATTTCAGCAAAAAGTATTTTATCCTATTTGGAGTACAAAAAAGCATAATTTGGATGTAATTAGTGCAGTAAATAGAAGTAATGTGGTATTTTTTCTGTGATGTGCTTTAAATCTCTTTACAGTAGATGTCTATCTATATCTTTTCTACCGCTCAGTTTCCCCTTCTTTCTGTCCCCATATCTTTCTCTCTGCAGCATTACATTTGACATAATGTGAGCAAGTGTGTGTTTTCCAAACTTCCTCATTGCTAATGTTTGTGCCTGGGGGGGCGTGTGGGGTCTGATTACTCCTTTCACAGTTAGATTTTGTGCAGTGCACACCACGTTGGTGGAAGGGGTGGGGGGGGGGGGGGGGGTGTTGTGCAGGCACGTCCCCAAACTGCTCTGCAATCTGTCTGGAGACATCAGCGGCAGGCTGAGGGGGCGAACTAATGCGGCACACTGTGACTGCCATGCACTCACACCGCCATTGACAGAGGCTCTCCAGTGTCCATGACTGTGCGAGTGAGTGCTTGTTTATTTGCGCGTTGTGTGCAGGATGTGTGTTGTGTACAGGTGTGTGGGTGTGTGGGTTTGTTCATTGTGTGTATTTGTACACCTGTGAGCCAACATTCCAATAATATGGTTTCTGTTTGCGTTTGTGAGTATGTGTGCAAGAGTGTGTGTGTGTGTTTCAGGGAGCTTGAGAGCACCAGACACACTCCAGATCCGACTGGGACTATTGATTTTGCTCTTTCATTCTTTCTCTCTTTCTTTCTTTTTAGCATTCACTCTTTTATTAGGATTTGCTATGGAAAAACACGCAGACGATTAATAAGCATTGAGCACTCGCCGGGCTCTCTCCCTGGTTCTGCCGACATGCCGCCACTAACACGAAGACGGTGCAATCTTGCACCTAATAAATGCAAGCCTCCCATCATTTCCCCCTCTTCACAGTGAATAATGCAGTGAGTTTGCTCTGACAGACGCTTTCATTTGCCGCGTCTGCGCTGTGAGTCTTTGAATAACAGTCGGGGATGAGTTTGATCAACAGCACTCGAATGAGCCTCTCCTGTGAGCAAGCAGGGGCCGTGAGGAGATGCACATGAGTGCAGTCATGGGAGGCTCTGCTTAGCCAGGGAGCCTTTCACATTTGGCCAGGCTTTTGTTTTGGTTTCTGTTTGTTCATTTCATATGTTCTGCTTTGTTCTAGTTTGTGCTTGGTCTTGCTGTGTTTGCACGAGCCGAGGCAGACAGGAAAACGAGCTTGTGATTCATACCCTTACATTCACATTCTGCCCCCTAGAGGTGAAAGTGGTCATTAACATGACAGTAATAATGATAGTAATAGTAGTAGTAGTAATAATAATAATAATATTAATAATTGTGTACGTGTATTAGTAATACTAATTATAGTTTTGATGGCAAAATGTATAATATCAGTTATTAATCTATTCTAATTATTATTGTTGTTGTTTTTAAGTGGATGTGTGGAATTTTAAGGGAGGAACATGGCAAACAGCCTGTTTATGAACACGAAATGGGCTAAATCTGTTTAATCCAGAACAGAGAAACGGTCTAATAAACAGTTAATAAACAGGCTACTGACCAGGAGATATGCTCTTTAACATGGAGCTAGCTCACAGTAGAGTCCTTGGTTTATGCCCTTGATCCATGTCGGATGGCCTTCTCATAAACCTGAGCAGAACTGCAAATCTCCTGTAATTTCTTTGCTGGTATTGCTGTAGTGTTGTCAGTGTTATTTTCTTACCTGATCTTTGTGTATAATTTGTGAGTAAGTGCAAGGTCACAAACAAACCCACCACTCTAGCTGAAGCAAGTGTGCGCAGAATACAAAATTGTAATCTTGCGCAATAGTTTCCCAAACAAACTGACAAAAACAAAAACAAAAAAAAGAAAAAGTGAGAAAAGGAGCGAGAAAAAGAGAGGGAGAGAGAGAGAATCCTGGGGAGCTGACCGGTTGGTTTCCATGGAGACAGCTCTCTGTGGCAGTCCATGCCTTCATTTTTTTTTCGCCATGAGGCCTGGGAGATGTCCCAGAGAACGACCATATCAGAAGCAGATTTGGGCTGAATCCGGCTTGGGTGGAGCGAATCTGGGCCAGTTCCATGGCCCATTGGTCTCGAATCGTCTTGGAGAGAGCCGGGATTCTTATGTCATGGTGCATCTGTAGTGATTAACACTCGACAGAATGATGCCCTGATATCTCATTTCCTCCTGTAAAATGTGTGTGTGCATGTCTTTATATGCAGAGCAAGGTGTGTGTGTGTGTGTGTGAGTGTGTGTGTGAATTTATATTAGTAGTTAGATGCGTGTATTTGCGCGCGTGTGTGTGTGTGTGTGTGTGTTCTTTGTGTGGGAAAGTGAGAGAGTGTGCAATAATCTCACTTTCAGTGTTCCCACCTGTCATGTCATTTTTCACTCAAAAGATCAGGCTTCATGGCGCAGAGGGTGACCTGGCTCCAGCCTGCTGTTACACAACATGCACTAACCATATGTGCACTCATGTGAGAATGAAGACCTTTAAAATCATTTACATTCATTGCAGTCCCAACAAATCAGCATCTTTGTTTCAGTCGTAGGATGAGAACTTCTGCTATTACTCATGTAGATGGGACAATGAGAGGCACATATGAGAATGGTATGACTTAGAAACTAATTTCCAATGCTTACTTTACTTTTGAACAGGATTTGTGTGTGTGTGTGTGTGTGTGTGTGTGTGTGTGTGTGTGTGTGTGGTGATGGGTGTGTGTGTGTGTGCTAGGGTGGGGCAAGTAAAATGTGCAAAATTATACAAGAAGGGCACGCAACAGTCACACTGAATGTGAGCCTTCATTGAAGTCATTGAGTGCATATGTGTCTATACATGCATGAGAGTAAGTGGGCATTTATGCCTCGCACCAGGCTCTAGCGTATTTAAATGAAAAGGGGCTTTTGAACTGAAAGGGGGAAAAAAAGTGAAAAATCGCCAAGAAATTTCACTTCCCAGAATCCAGATTGACTCCTGATTGTTACTGATAGAGGGACACCAGCAGCATCTTATTGATTTCATCCATTCAGGATTTGGTTTGACGCCTGGCAGAGGTTTTTTTTTTAAATGACCCCTATTTACCCCCTATAGGTCTCTCTCATTAGACTGTGTCCCCCGCTGGACCACACATACAGCACACACTCACACTTCCTATTCATAACCACCTCTGCTCCCATATGGCCTACTGTATGTAATGCAGTGATTGTGTGTGGATAAAAATATCAAACATATAGAAGAATAATTTAAGAAGTTAGTCAAGGAAATGCTGGGTAAGTAGGTTAAAGCTGGGTGTTAAGATAACAGAGGTATGTGGGTAGTCAGCAGATGGTCAGACCTGAGTGGTCAGCGGGGGTCACAAACGTGACCAAAATGACAGGAAAGATGGACTGAGGTTAGCAGAAATCAACAAAGACAGGAATGTTTAGTTAGGTGGGACCTGAGATAAAATGAGGACAGAGCAGGATGGGAGTGAATGAGAAACAGATAGAGAAAAGTCTGTGAGAAAAGGAGAGGTGAAAGGAGGAAAGGAATGTGAAAAGAGGTATATAAGTACTGTCAGTTTTGAAGGAGGGAGGTTGCTTCATGAACACTCAATAAAGCCGCACGTTTACCAGCATATGACAGCTCTGTCTCTTTGTCACTTGGAACTTGAATGCTCTTTTTCATTGGACACAACATGTAGAAGGCCATTCACTGGTCTCATTCCACTTCTAGTGGTCTGCATGTGTGGTTTTCTTGTTTCTTTGGTTGTCTATTTTTTTTCAATTGGTCGATGTTTCAGTATGTCCATCATCATCATCATCACTGTTGTCATTGTCCTCATCATCCCCACCACCATCACCATTGCCCATCATTATCCATTTCCTCCACTGCCATCTCTATTTGCATACAGTGGCAGTTAATATTAATGCAATACTGTGTTTGCACCACGTAGCAGAGTGTCATTTAGTGATTTCACTATTTTCAATTTCACTTGCACTTGCCAATGATGTGCGGGATGCTCCAAATTGAGTTCAAATCATTCAAAAATGAATGTGGTAAATGATATTTGGGTATGGGTCTGTTTAAACTGTTAAAAATTGCCTATTATCTTTTTTTTTATTAATATTTAAACAAATTAAAAAATTTTCAGCCTATAAAATACAAGAGGCTATCATACATGTATATGCTCAAATACATTATTGGTTGAATGTTTGGTGCGAGGATGCAGTGCTATCTTTCCACACATACAGTATGAGAGAGATGGAGATGGAGATGGAGAAAAAAACAAACAGATAGAATTGAAATCTGGGAAACATTTGATGAAATAGTATCCTAAATGAAGATGATGCAGGTGCAGGCTTTGATTTATGTATCCTACTTGCTGTGAGAAAACAGGCTGACGAACATGGCTATAAATGTGGCACTGGTAAACCTTCACATCCCAATAGACTGAAATTCAGGACACCTGTAGCCCCATGTTATACGTTTTTTAAGGGAAATAAAATGTGGGTCATGCAGTGGGTCGGTCATTTGGAGTTCAGCAATTTTTACGAGTCGAGTAAGAGTAGAGCTTTGGATGATTGCAGGTCATTTTTAAACTTCATCACCTGCATTCAGATTTTTAATGTGTTTGTTTTGAAATCTATACAATTTCTGTTGCATGGAAACAAATTAAGCCAGACCATCAAGTGCGCTGGCTGTTGTGCTATCACATATAAATGACAGGCGCCTCCATCATCTCAGCTTTACCAGTCAGTAACAGGCAGGGGGTCATGGAAGCCCTCTCCCACTGTCACCCGTACCAGGGAGTCCTTACTGGGTTCTGCTGTGACCTGAGTCAACATGATTCAGACTTTTACTCATCAGGCCAGTGTGGCAAACTCTTAGGATGCCCAGCAGAGGTGAGGGCTGCCCCTCCTGATGGGATGGTGGGAGTTTGCACTCGCTGACCCTCTAATGGACTGGAAAATAAACACCCTGTAGCCACGGACTACACAGACTATTTGTTTTTACAATGTACAGTCAGGGCTTTCTGAATTGCTTACTTGCGACAACCTCTATAAAGTGATGGGTGTATGTGTATGGGTGCGGGAGGTGTTGGTGGCTTGGCATGACTTGGTGGGGTGTTTTGAAAGCGTAGGGTCGAAGTGCCTTTCGTCTAACAGCAGAGAAGAAAGCTCTCGTGGTTGAGTTAAAACTCAGGCAGCATAAGCAACAGCCTGTTCATAGAGTACAGTGGAATTCTTAGAATTCTATCTACATTCTCAAACAGAAGTGACAGCATCTAGGTTGCTGCTTGCCACAATTATGTGAGGTTGCATTGAATTAATTATCTGAATACACTTGTTAAATGATTATTAAATGCACTTGTTAATAATTAGCCTGTCTTACTAAGTATCTCTCTTGTCCTTTATCCTTTTCTTTTTTCTCTCTTTCTCCTCACACACCCTCTTTATCCATTATCTTTCTCCATCTCCCTTCCCTCTTTATTTCTCTCAATCTCTATATTTTTCTCTTTCTGTCCACCTCCCCTCCTCTCCTATTCCTCTGTCTGTCTCTGCAGTGCCGTGACAGAATGGTGGACTGTCTGAGTCGAGTCATGCTGCACACCGTCCTCTCATGCTGGCACCCGCTGCTGGGCGTGGCCCTATTAGCCGTTTTTGTGGGCTCCGCCCTCGGCTGCCCTGCCCGCTGTGACTGCTCGGCCCAAAGTCGTTCAGTGCTGTGCCACCGGAAGCGCCTGCCGGCCATCCCAGACGGCATCCCCATCGAGACGCACGTGCTGGACCTGAGCAAGAACCGCATTCACGCTGTCAACCCGGACGACTTTGCCGCCTACCCGCAGCTGGAGGACCTGGACCTGAGCGGCAACAACATCAACTACGTGGAGCCAGGCGCCTTCAACATGCTCTTCAACATGCATACGCTGAGCCTCAAGAGCAACCGCATCAAGCTGCTTTCGCAGGGCGTCTTCACAGGCCTCACCAACCTGACCACGCTGGACATCAGTGACAACAAGATTGTGATTTTGCTAGATTATATGTTCCAGGACCTGCGCAACCTACGCTCGCTGGAGGTGGGCGACAACGACCTTGTCTATATCTCGCACTGGGCCTTCAGCGGCCTAGTGGGACTGGAGTCACTCACTCTGGAGCGCTGCAACCTCACTGAGGTCCCCAAGGAGGCCCTCTCTCACCTCCACAGTCTAATCAGCCTGCACATGCGCTACCTAAACATTGGCGCGCTCAAGGAGAATTCCTTCCGGAAGCTCCACCGGCTGCAGCACCTGGAGATCGATCACTGGCCCTCTCTCGACACGTTTCCGGCCAACGCACTGCACGGCCTGAACCTGAGCACGCTGTCCATCACCAACACCAACCTGTCTGCATTGCCGCCTCGTGCCCTGAGCCACATGACACACCTGACGCACCTCAACCTATCTTTCAACCCCATACGGCACATTGGCGAGGCCATGCTGCAGGGCTTGGTGCGACTGGAGGTGTTGCACCTGGCCAGCGCCCACCTGAGCGCCATCGCACCACACGCCTTCCACGGCCTGTCCCACCTGCGCATGCTCAACGTCTCCCACAACCGGTTGGACACGCTGGAAATCAGCGTCTTCCAGTCGCCAGAGGCCCTGCGTGTGCTCCAGATCGACCACAATCCACTGGTGTGTGATTGCCGTCTCATGTGGCTGCTGCAAAAGCCTCACTCACTCTCATTTGGTGAGGCTCAGCCTGAGTGTAGCCCCATGGAAGGGGCGCCCCGAGGTCGCCCATACAAGGTCAAAGAAGCACTGCACTCCAACCACGTCACCTGCATCAAGCCCAAGATCGACGAGAACAAGACCCAGATGGTGTCAGTGGACGAGGGTCAGCGTGCCCTGCTGCACTGCAGTGCCCGTGGCAAGCCCAACCCCGTAGTGTCATGGCTGACGCCGCGCCGCCAGCACCTGACTCGGAGCCGCGGGCGCGCCATGCTCCATGACAACGGCACTCTGGAGATCCGTCCAGCAGAGGCACAGGATGGCGGCGTGTACATCTGCGTGGCATCCAACACGGCGGGCAACGATTCTGTTAGGGTTTCGCTGGCGGTGAAAAACCTGGGCTCACTCTATGCCAACAGGACCCAGTTTTATACCGACGCAGCCAACGCCACCTCCAACGGAACCCTGCCATCGAACATGACCTTTGGCCTGGATCTAAAGACCATCCTTGTCTCCACGGCGATGGGCTGTTTCACGTTCCTAGGTGTGGTATTGTTCTGCTTTCTCCTCCTGTTTGTCTGGAGCCGGGGTAAAGGCAAGCATAAAAACAACATTGATATTGAATACGTCCCTCGCTCCAAGTCCAATGGTGGATCTACAGATGGCACAGATCAAGGAGCAGGACCACGGCGCTTTAACATGAAGATGATCTGACATGGAATACCAGGAATTACCGTTTTAGGAATTATGCAGTTGTGGAATTGTTTTTGTTTCTTGATCTTTTTGTTTATATTTGACAATTTCTGGGGGGGAAAAGGGACCCCTTGGAGAAATCAACTGCCATAACGGCATTCACGAGGATCTCCAAACTTTTTTGAGTCGTGGATGTTTGGTTTTGATGCGCATATTCCTGATGCACTGACTGGGTGGAATGGAATGGACTACAACAACAAGAAAGCCGCTGAACATTTGAAATGAGTACAGGATACAGTTACATTGTTGGTTCTTGACTTTTCACACTTTGTACATCCACCAGAAATCCATAGTGGTTGAATTCATGGACAATGCAGAATCATGTACAGAGGATATTTGTAATTAAAAGTATTACTGTTCTTTGTTGTGGCCTGCGCCATGCTTGCTCACCGCAGTGGAACGCTGGCACCTAGTATGTTCTCCTTTCATGCCCTTACATATATGTACGTAATGACCGATTATGTATATGTATGTAAACACTTGTATGAACCCAGGTTTTTTTTTTCTTGTTTACATTTAATTTGTCATTTACTCTTGCAACACCCATGGGACACATCAGCCAATATTTACTGTCGCCCATCCCTCAGATCAATGATCAAGCCAATATTTTACGCCTGTATTTGTTCAAAGCAAAGAGAAAGGGCTTTCGTAGTGAGCAACAGGATTTGTTAGAAGGAGTGCAAAAGATTCCTAAACTACCACCCAGCCCAAAGCCCCACAGTCCAGCCCATCCCCCATGTCAAGAATACTATTTTTTTGTTGGTGTCATGAAAATATGAAGATTTATCAAAATGCTTTGAGGTTTTAAGTGAACAAAACAATGATGAATACTCTGAAATTGTTTAAGAATAGAGCATACTTTTTAATTATATTGCTGATATCATGATGTTTAAAAATGGATGGTGGACCACCTGTCATCATCTTGTATTTTTTTTAACCCTTATCATATTCATGGTGTCAAACTGTCTTCATCTCTGGAGTGAAATTGACATCACCTTTTTCCCCAAAACAAAATTTGGACTTTATTGTGGTAGTTTCTCATTTTGTTGTTGAATCATTTAGATTGTGACCAGTTCAAAGTTAAAAGAAAAAAATAACATGTATGTGAAATAAAGCATATTAATTTGTACAGAGTTTGTATATATTGCCGTTTAAAAAGAACTCTCTCATGATTGTCCATTCTTCAAAGAATATTCTTACCAGGTTTATGACATATAAAATACACAATCGACACACATCATGTGAAAACTAATCTTGAACTGAATAATATAATTTCACAAAATACTGATCTGGAAAAAGGGGCTCTGTTTGCTATAATGAGAAATCTTCATGTACTTTACTGGTATTTTACATATTTATGCCATGTTTAAATAAGTTATAGGTTGGATCAAACAAAAATAACAAGGTGCAAGCCCCATAATTTTGTCAAATTATGGTGACATTCTGAAATGCCTTCCATAACTACTGGAGTGTGAAAAAGTAGCCGGAGATAAGCTGGGGTGAGTATTATTTTTTAGGCCATATGCCCTTGAAAGCTCTCTTCCCTGTGGTGTGTCACCACCATGCAAACAGACTAACCCCTATCTGCATCAGGACCACTGCCACAGTAGATTTGTTTGGCGTTTTATAATGACTAGCACCGCGCAGTGCAAATGACTGGTGTTGCAGGTGTTGCTCGAATTGCTATGTTCCTTCCAATGTCTGGACTACAACAAAGGGGGCTTTGAAAGAAGGAAGGGAAATAAATAAGTGGGTAAATAACAGCCAGACAAAGGGAGTCTGATACATTCTCTGCAAAAACATGCAGATATGCAGAGTCTTAATTAATTGAGGGGCAACAATAAGATGTGCTCCTGTTTTTTTAAATGAGATTCTAAAGGCACCCATCTCTAGTTTGATATGGCTTATGCTCTCTAACAGCACTTATGATTTTAAAAGACCCTATGGATTGAGCCCAGTCTACCGGTCATAGCCAGACTACACATTTTGACGTTACATTCTGGCTTGTCGGGCTACTAGGCAGGCAGGGTAAGCAGAATAAAAGTCTGAATAATCCCCCTTTTTGGAGCGGCACCTAAGTGTGTTTAGATCACTGCTCCAAATGGTTTGTCATTTAGTATTGTTGATGTGCTTGAGTGAGTAACAACCCTCTTGAAAGGGGTTGGATTTAAGTCATTGGAAGCATGAGTTGAAACCATGAAGAGTTTAAAGAGAGTCTGTCAATCTGTGACAACTTATTTCATTAGAATTCTTTTCCCAGCGAACACTGCCAGTAAGCAGGTTATAAGTCTCATTATACCAATCATTAAACCTATGATATGCTGTAATTGCCATACTTTGTGGCATGAAATGATGCTCTTAAAGACTGGATAACACTTACTCATAATTTCACCCAAATACACAGTACTCAGGGTTAGAATACAAAAGTTATTCTATCTAAAATGTAATAGTACCTTAACTATGCCAATTACAATCACAAATTAATGTAACATTACATTTGACAATTTTTCTACTCTTGAACTCTTTTCAGTTTTTGAAACCTGGTTGGGTTAACCTTACAATACCTTACCTTACTTAACACTGACTGCACTCAAAACAGAGCCACAGCCATCTGAGATTTCAACACCATTCTATGGAAAATTATATATGATGCGTATGCTCATTGCTAATTCATATTTCTTAAAGTGGTTAGGCCTACATTGTAGTTTCTGTCTGATTTCACAGGCCTCCACACAAACTCAGACACAATTACATCTTTTTCAATGTACTGTATTTCCTGAAATTATGGCCGGAGCCTTTATATTATTATTATCATTAATGACAAAGGGTTTGTTTTTCTCCTCTCCTTACTCAAAACATACTGTATAGGCTCTTTCTCTACATCCATGAACTCAAGTGACCTGACCTGGCTACTACACACTAGCACATGTTTTGCTTTTGATGAATGCAACAAAACAGAAAACAACAAAAGTGTTGGATGTAGCAGGACAAAATACCAATATTATAAATGGTACCATGCAGAAATATGGATTACATTTTTTGCAACTAAGACATTTTAGGACTGTCCTGTAAAGGTCGGTGATAGTTTTGCCCATTAGTTATGAAGCGACTGAAAGTTTGGAAGAACTACTCATAATTTCCAAACATTTCTTATTCATTTATAATATGGTTGCCTTGTTCTAGTAGTAGAGTGTCTGGTATCATTTGAAAGCCCTGGCCCTGCACTTTCATTTGATATGCGATGCCATGTCTGTACGTTATTTGACTCGGTAGTAATGCAGTGGCAGCACCGTTTGCCTACTGTACTATTAACAAAATTAAGGTAAATTCATAATATATTTTCTCAACACATCAATGTGCCATATAGCGATGTAAAGCCCCGGTTCTGTTCTTTCCGTTGATATGCGTTTCATCTCTCTGTCTGTGACATACCGTTGTGAAGTAAACAGAGAAGAAGGTATGCGATTTTGCCTGCATGGTGCGGGCGTCGGCCATTTTTTAATTAGCCTATATTACTATGCTTATTGAATTGCTTGGTACCTGCTCTCCGGTCACCGCTGTCGGAGCTGCGCGGGCGAATCCTTTCCAGAAGCGCAGGGCTGCCCCTCTCTGAGACAAAGAAAGTCGTTTTCACAAGTTTCAGTAACAATTCACTACTTTAAATGACTTTCGTATCATATCCATGATATCCAGTCTTGAACCGACCGAACAAGTCCACGTCTTTCCTATTGAGATGCGGTTACTCATTGGTAACACACACTAAAACTAGAGACACATGGAAAGAACTGGGTTAAGCCAGACTGTATGCTAAATGCTAACAAAGTATCATCGCGTGCCAGAGCGTTTGAGCGCATGCACTGACAGGTAGCCTATAACTTGTCTAAGTTAGGGGAAGAACACATTTCAATATTGAAGAATGGTGGCGTGTTGCTTTAAATTTAAATATTAGATAGGCTAGTTTATTTTTCCTCTGAAATAAATATTGTTTTTTTTTCTATGCACTTGCCAAATGTCTTAATTTTTTTTTTTGGCCTGGCCTAAATGCAGGTATCTGTCACGCCCCCGTCCATTAAACAGGCCGGTTATTAGTTAAGTCCTGGCCCTAATTTAAGGAAATATGGTAACTTATTACAGTACTGTTTAATGTTTAATTACTTATCATTACTTTTTTAGAATTTAATTGTTATTTTCCATACATATACTCTCCCCAATGCTGATCATATTCAATTGAACCTAATACATTCAGTACAGGCAGAAAAGTGCTCTTATATTACGCAGCCTCATCCAAACCCAATCTTAAACACACTGCATCCTGCCCTGCCCTCCTTTACTCTAATAGCTCTCAACAATCCATTTAAATGTCCAATTGTAAGTGCAAGCCTCTAACCTCATGAAAACCTTTAACAATTACCCATCACAAACTTGATTATTAAGCCCGAATGTCTTCTCAGCCTAAAAGATTGCATCCTTTCTGTCTGTATTGAAAATAATGCTTCAGGTGAGAGGTCTGATCTGATTCAGTCTATGCCTAAATGGAGTTAAAAGTGATTCAGTCAGACTCAGAGAATGACTAGATGAAGTGGTGTAAGGTGAAACACATTTGTTTTACTTCAGGGTAGGTGAAGTATTCAGATGGTCAGGTAAAATACATAAGCTGTAAGAAATTACTGTTCTATTAAGATCCATTTTTGGGAGACCAAATTTTGCTTTAGTAAATGTTGTTTTTTATGCTGATAAAAAAAAACATTGGAAAACATTTTAAAAGTGGTGTTTTAATATCCATCCAAAAAATTAAAGCATGAGATCTGCAATATTTGCATAAATTAGTCACATTTTTAAAAGAATGAATGGCCAGCTACTTATAAATTATAATTCTGTATGAAAGTGCAAACAATACACCATAGGCTCTACCCGGCAGAAAAAAAAGTGCATTACCCATAGAGGTTTGTACAGAGGCTTCAGCCTTGCGTGTCAAAGGAGGAAGTTGGCCCAGAAATGCGAAACTTTAACCAAGTAATTTGCTTCTCTCATTTCCACTGCATACCTTTGTCTTAAACGGTGTTGGCATGTCAAAAAACACTGATGTTTGCCCAGCCAGTGCTTAGCCAGCTCAGGCCAGTGTGATGCTTCTGTTTTCTGATGCTTCTTTTTTCCACTATTTATATCTAGTCCATGACTATACATTCACTTATTATGTAATTACATTATATTATTAAAACCTGACAAAAATGTGTAGGCATCTGGAAAAACCCTAACCTAAAATTAGGCACACTCTAGCGGCAGCAAATATTTTTGCTCAGCGGGTACATCTAACCATGCACCATGAGGTCGTACAAAATCTTGGTAAGGCCAAGATGGTTCCAGGGCTGTCAACTACTGCAAGGGGCCAATAAATGGCAGTAATTTGAATCATTGATGACATTTGCTTTGGAGGAGTTAGACTTTTCTTAAAGTTGAGCAGAAAAAGGCACTCAAGGACGTAGGCACTCAAGGACGTAGGCTACTGCTGTTTTGCGAGCGTTGGTCTGATTAGTCATAGCGCTATCCAGTTTGAAACACCACTGCTGGAATTGAGTCTGATCTGCTGTATCAGGCTCAGACAATCAATTTCGATGTTATAAAATGGCTGTTTATTCATTATTATTTCCTATGTCTGCATCAAATATTATGATTAGCTGATCAGTTTGGGGTTTAAAAGTAGAATTCAGAAAAACAGGTTTAAAGACCTGAATTCTAAACATAATCACACCACTAAACATAGCAGAAGCAGTCGTGTGGAACAGTTTTTTAAGTTAAGTTAAATCATTGCAAACACAAACATTTTCAAAAAAAGAACACAAAACAAGATTTCAAATGATACCTCTATGACCTTAAAGATATAAAACGAAAAACTCAAAAGGCATAATAATAAATACTTATTGTACTATTAGGTTACTCTAAAATAAGAAATTCAATAATTTTACTGTAGAACACATTTGGTATTTTTAAGTATTATGCAAAATGGCCCAAAGCAACATGTGACAGGATTTCCTAGATCACAATCACAAGATGTTGTCCTATATGGCAACCTGCGAGGATCTAGTTTTGATCAAGGCTGCACCAGAGCAGCAGTTTCAAACTCATTTTCATGACTGGCCATATGAGCATTAGGATCTTCCTCAGAATGCCACTAGAGCGTGTCCATATGCGTGGCCACAAACAGTATTAACAGGTGTTTCTGGCCATCACAAGCACAATCCTAATTTGACTAGCTCATGTTTAATTGGTCTTCCTTTAATCGGTTGATTTCAGTAGTAAATTGTGGATCACTAATAATACATGTATGAAAACACGTTTTCTTTTGAGGAAGTTTGGTTTGGTTCTTTTTTTCTACACATTAATGTGAAACACTCAGCGATAGCATGGAAGTTAGTCATTCAGCAAATGGACCATTTTACTTGCTTCGTTGCTTTATGCGGTGGGCCGTCTCCAAGCTCCAGCGAGCCCCTCTCCCACTCACTGCTTTGTTGATTTCCAAAGAGTAAGATTATGGGTTTCTGTCTAAATACATTTGAAAGGGCCGCACGTCCACCTGCCTGGTTATAGCCCAATGCTCTGTCCAAACTCATGGAACAAAATGTACCGCACTTGCAATTAAATGACAAATGAAGTGTCCTCATTTAATCTCATTATGGGTAATAGTGCTGCACTTGTTGACAGAGTGCAAAAGCACTTCTAACTCTTGCCGTTCCTCCGCGAGCCTGCATCCTTGTTACAATAAAAGAGCACTTTTACAGAGTGCTCTATAGTCTATTATTCAGCGAGTTATGGCTCGTGCGTGTTATGGCTACGGCAGATGCTATTAGCCAACAGAGCCACAGTTGAAGCTGTGTGTGTGTGTGTGTGTGTGTGTGGTTTGGTGGAGTTGGTTGAGCATGATGCCCACATTGCTCAGGTCAGGGGAAGAGTCCCCTTAGGGAGCCCAATCCACATGGGGACAGAGTGCAGCCACTGTGGTGCCATTTGATGTGCTCGGATGCATTGCAACATGCACAAGGCATAATGAGGATGAATCAACATCCAGAAACACCCAGCGTGAGTCTAATATTTCCTTTTTTTCTGTCTCCCTCATTCCTATTTCCTATTTTTTCTTTGTTTCCTTTGTTCTTTCTGTCTCTCCGCTGATGCTATTTCCTGCATTGCTGTATCCTACTACTTTGCTGTTGCTAGCTCAGGCTGGAACTTCTTGATGCACCCACACCACCCACTCTGCTCAAAGAACACTGTACCCTGGATTGCTCAGATCCTCCAGCTCAGTGAGTATCAGGAGTTGAGCCTGTAGAACATTCTGTCTGCTGAAATGGATCTTAAGTGTACTGAGCCCCTGAATTAAAAAAAAAAAAAAAAACACAAATGCTTCTGGTGTGCACATTAAAATGTCTGGTGTGTATCAGGAAGATGATCATTCTCAGAAAGTTTGTCATGCTAACCTGAAAACAGTGCTCCAGTGCTCACCTGGAGCATTTAAGGCTGCGTTTACACTGCCAGTTTGAAGAGACCCAAATCCGTTTTTTTTTTTGCTCTCATGTGGCACAAATCCGATCTGTGCCATCACAGTGTAAACAGTAAAAAAAGATCCTCAGATCGGATACAGGCCCCTTTCCTATGTGGTTTTAAATCAGATATGGATCGGATACTTTTTCATGTGTCTACAGTCTAAACAGACAAATCGGATATTCTAGTGCAATGTGTCCCACACGTCATTAATCTGTGACAATTTTGCACCTGTTAATGACGTTAGTTTACAATTCAGAGTGGGCACGCTGGCAGAGCATGTTAAAAGTTCCCCGGCCCATCCTGAAATTAGCCACCTATTCGTCATGGACATAGGCCACCACCAGTCGTGCGACCGTTCGCGGACCCAAATCTCCCTTTCAATTGCTGAGGTGGCAGCAATAATTGCAGCGTACGCGTATGTAGAAATTATTGCCCATTTTTTCCTTCTCTGTTTCAGAATGTTGGTATGAAGAGGATGTCGCAGGAGCATAGGAACAGCAGACATAATTCTGTCGCGTCCATTCTGGAACAGTGTTTGTTTTCAGATGCAGCCAATTAGTTAA
Organism: Limnothrissa miodon; assembly: GCA_017657215.1. Taxonomy (NCBI): domain Eukaryota; kingdom Metazoa; phylum Chordata; class Actinopteri; order Clupeiformes; family Clupeidae; genus Limnothrissa; species Limnothrissa miodon. The sequence goes on along the minus strand of JAGFZM010001713.1, from coordinate 179,580 downwards.
TTAGTCGACCTAGACATGCATAGGTCTTGTGTGACTGAAATTGTTAACCCATGAAATAAAATGTGTTTTCTGTGTTAACTGGTGCAGGTCCCGTAGGCTAAACATAATGTTCTCCAAGAAACTTTTAGCCCATGCGCATGCGGGCCATTTCAAGAGTCTGGCAAATGTAAACACACATGATCGGATTTGGGTCACTAGCGAAAGTAGATGTAAACATGCAATCAAAAAAATATATATATGATATATATACATGAAGAAAATATATATATGACGGATATGAGCATATCCGATCTGCAGTCTAAACGCAGCCTAAGTGAAGATTTCCTCAGGAGCTCCATACAAGTGCCTCCCAAGAGAAGGAACAACTTTGGCCAAGTTAGTAGCTTACATTGAATTGCTTAGTGTCCTCGTCAATGAAACACTTACAAGTACCCATAAAATAAGCCATTGTGAACTCCAGGAGTTTATAAAAATAACACTACACCAACATCACTTACAGGATGTGGGGAGAGCCCTTAAAAAGTCCTCCACTTCTGTATACAGGCCCCCACTCCATCCACTCCAAGTATGAAGTTTTTTATATTATTTCAGTTATCAATATGTTTCTCTGGAGTGTTGACTACAAATTTACAGTGTATCTGTGCATGTCAGCATTTTATAAATTCGAAGCAGCAGGGTGAACAAGAAGGGAAATATAAGACAAAAATCAGTTTTAATGTAAGGCTTTTAATAAATGCTAAATAAGGCTTTATAAAAGCTTTATAACATTCATAAATCATCATTATCACTATGACTGTGCTCTTTGAAAGACTAACTGAATTGTGCTCTAAGGCTTTTCCAGTATAGCATATGGGTGGACACATTCTGTGCTGAGCAACACATCCTGTCAGTGAACTCTTGTCAGTGTTTGCACCTGTCAATCAATGTCTAATTCACACCTTCTGCCTCAGTCCTTTTCTGACATTTACACTCAGTGGATTCCAAGGACCTCTGAATCACATGCTGTTTCTTTCTGTCATCTCAATTTAAGATGTGTAAGTTTTTTTTTCTATTCAATTCTCTCTGATTTCAGTACAAGTAACAATGACTGGTGAAAAGGGGGGGAAATGGATTTAAGACATTTAAAAAAAACAGGCAGGTTTTAGGCATACCAATTAACATTTTGTTGTTTTTAGAATTACCAGTGTGATGGTTAACCACCCCTATAATGGTTAAGGGTTCTTTAGAGGTAAGGGAAAGCTCTCTCTATGGCTGTGCACAGTAACAACTTGCTGTATAAAACCACACGAACAGTCTGTCTACAGCCAGTGAGGCTGCACTAGCAAAACAAAAACCCTTGCAAGGCCGCTAGACCAGATAACATACTGCTGAAGGACTTAAGAAACTTCACTGCTGCATCCCCCTGGTAGTATGGATGCTGAATATTTTAAAAAGGCACAAGCGACTTCATAAGGATGATATAACACACATACCATTTTTTCATACTATGTTTAAATATTGTTGTTGTGAAAATATGTTATGTTGTCGCACCTACCGTGAGTTAGGGAGAACCATGATTTTTGTTCTCTTTAGTTTTTGTGCATTTCGCAGAATTGACAATATCGAACATGCCCTAAAAACTGAATGAAACCAACATTTAGCTGTTTACACTGTCAGTAAAAGTAACTCATTTAACACTGTTTCCTTTTCTTTGGAATCAGATATGTTGACAATCAAATACGTAAGAATGAACAGTGTTACTGCTTTTCTTAAAAAAAGAAACCAGATGTATGTAAGGGGAGCTCCAGAAGTAAAAAATCACAGACTCACCTGGTACTGCTTTAACTGTCTGATGTGAACACTGGGGTCTGACTGATTGTATAATGTGAACATGACGTAGTTGAATTGAAGAAATTCTTAGATATGTCTTTTGATGAGTCAAACTTTTGCTTGGATCCCTAGAGGTAATACATTTGACTGTGATCGATGGGGAAAGTCTTTTCCACGGACTAAGCATACACTCTGAACACAAATGCACACTTCTACTAAACAGCAGTGACAGGTGTGTGTGTGTGTGTGTGTGTGTGTGTGTGTGCATGAGTGAGTAGGTGCATGTCACTGCATGTCTGGCTTTGTGCTGTCACATTTAGATGATCCATATTATGTGTTCCATGTTTTTATATGCGTTGTGAGTCTAAAGGAGAGAGAGAGATGGAGATGGAGAGAGGGGAGCAGATTCTTGTGTGTTTTTGGGACATCCTCTGTAGCACACCTCCAGCTACATGAACGACAGACACTTTAGATTATCCTCCTCCTAATCCCTGTGCATGGTCTCGGCATTTTGTTCTCTCCATCCCCTACCGTTGCATCAGCCTTCCTGTAAAGCCTCCATGACTAAATGAACCCTGTACTAGCGCGAGGATTCTAAATAGAGACACAGGGATGAGGCACACCACTTTAACAATGTGTACCGTGTGTGTGTGTGTAAGCGAGAGTGTGTGTCTTTGTGTGTGTAACCACGATGCATCTCTAGGTGTCCTTGTTCTTAGCTGTGTTTTTCTTGCTTATATATAGAGAGCTGGACGATGCTGATTTCATGAGTGTGTGTGTGTGTGAGTGTGCCTGAGCTCCAATAGAAGAGAGTGTGCAGGTTGCTTTGTGAAGGTTTTATTAGGTGCGGCTTTCATTCATCCCCTGGAGGCTCAGATTCCCTCCAAATGAGCTCCCGAGCGAGGCCACTCCTGCTCCATCCTACCACTAGAAACACCTGTGTGTGGTTACAGTGTGTGTGTTTGTGTAACCATGTGTGTGTGCACATTTGTGTGTGTCTGTGTGGTGGGGGGTGTCACTGTTTAAGATTGCGTGTCATTGTTGTGGTGAGGAAATGGTTTTACTTCATAAGACACAATCAGGTGTTGACAAAGGGGTCTGTCCTGTCCTTCTGTTTATTCCCCCTTGAGCAAGGTCTCTGTATGCAAGAAGTCTTCCTGACTCCAGGTAATGTGTGTGTGTGTGTGTGTGTGTGTGTTTGTGTGTGTGTGTGTGTTTGTTGGGGGGGTTGTGTTTTACTTTCATGTGTTTTTGTCAACATACTGCCATTTCACTACATAATGCTGACAATTTCAGCTTGTTGAGAGAATAGATTTTAATATTGACTGAATACTGAATGCTGTAATCATATCCTTTGATTGGGAAAGGCATGTGCTGAAAATGGTTATGGTGAAGATAATGTTGTCACACATTTAATGTGTAGGATGCCATAGAGAGAAAAAAAGACAGCATTTTGCCTGGTGCTTTCATCTTTTCATCTTAATATGCACTCATCTAACATCTGAAAGCCAGACAGCAGTTTATCATTGTGCCTGTCAGAAAGTCCTTTCAGTGCTAAATAGAATTTCTTTTGTACTAGCTGGGCCCTGGATGCAGACAGTGCGCAATATCTGTGAACATCAAAGCATCCACACGCTTCCAGTTCACCACAATGACTTCTCTCCAAGTTTTTTTTTCCGGTAAGAGTGCAAGCATCACTTCGACTAGTCTCGGAGTCAATGCAGAGTCTTTTTGTTGATGTCATTTCCTCCTGTTTGCCTTTTGTGACAAGTTTCTGTTTTGGCAGTGTGTTTGTTTGAGGACCGGCTTTGATGTTATTGTTGTTGCTTTTGCCGCTCGCCTTTACAGAGTTGTCCAGCTCCAAAAATGTTTTGTTGGACGTGCAATAATTCTAAATTCTAAAATAAATACCATACTGCACAAATGGCGATAAGGTGTGTGGAAAAATGTCTTTTAGTACTATTATTTATTGTTGCTGTATAATTTAGATTTGAATACCATTACATTTGTTTTGATTTTGTGATTAATTATGATGGATATTAAAGCATTTGCATTACTAATAACAAATCCATCTTACAGACATTTGAACATAAAGCATTTCGAATCATTTTGAACATTTAAATCCTGCTGGCGGGAGTGCCACAGACGTATCTGCAGTGATCTCTGCCTCTGCCCTTAGAGGCTGGCAAATAATGAGAGGGTACTGACAAGGATAGGGTGGAGATCTTCCAGAAGCCATTATCATTTGATCAATCTCTCCCTTATCGCTTCGCCAAGAGAGGGGGATAAACATCCTAGTCTTAACAGTCCCACTCCTCATTTTCTCCTTTTTTACTGATTCCTCAAGGGCACGGGCTGCTTCGTCTCCCTCCACCTGAAATAGATTTGATTAGAGCACTATCTAATCATCTGACAGGTGATTGAGATGAACAGATACGGTTTGTCCAGAAGCCATGATTGAGCGTCTGCAGAAAAAAAACTTTCAGCTGTCTCTCATATAGATGGGACCTGTCAAATAAGAAAAGCGCCAAAAATAGGGTAGATATGTTGAACTAGAAAACAAGGTGTACTCAGAAATGCATTCAGTGTTGATGTCTACGCTTAAATTTCCAGATGTCCTGCTTTCAGTTTAATTCTACCGTGTTCGGTGATGGCAGGCTCAAAAATGTGTGTGATCACAAAAACATCTCAGTCAATCTGACTGAACAACTGAGAATAATATTAATACTACTGTTCAGTGGTGTGACTATGTTAATATCCATCCAAATGCAACTAAATTAAGCATTTGTGCTGTGTTGTACGGAATACAGAAGTAGGCAATGGAGCAGCAGCTGTAAATCCCTGAACTGCACTCAAACTCTCTCACAGTGTGCTGCAAGTGTGTGTGATACGGTACAATAGTTTTCTTGTTTTTATTGATGACTTGTGAGACAGCTTTAGTCATGTGATTAAGTCCAAGTGCGTTTGTTCAATCTGTCTTTATTTCAGCACGTCACATAAAGTGGTTGCACCGTAGCAATCGGCAGCCAAGCAACGCAAATTACACCACCACATGTTACACATCTCTGCTTGTCAAGGTCTCTAAAGACAATTCAATCCCGCTCGACACGTGTGAAATGAAATTCTTATAGCCTGTGTGTGTGTTTGTGTCGTGCGTTATACACATATAGTGTAAGCGTATGCAAGTGTGTGCATGGGTGTTTCAGTGACTGTATGCCTGTGTGTTTTTTTCCATTGTGAGTGTGTGTGTGTGTACATACTATATGTGTGCATGGTCTTACACGTGACACTCAAACCTGCAGTAGTCTACAGTACTATATGTCAATGGCAATGGCGAATGAAATGTGTCCAGTGGGCTAAATGTGGATGCCATGCCCACTAAAACTAAATAGTATGAAGGTATTTCTGTGTCAAAAGTCTTGTGCACTTGTACATAGAA